>JBAMJV010001208.1:0-120646 GCA_037951105.1 Echinarachnius parma | reverse complement strand
GGTACTGTATTTGCCAGTCTAGACGATGGGTATGTAGATTATCCCGGTCTAAATCCGAACTGGCTTGTTAATGAAATAAATAATATTGGATAATACATGAGACAGGCGTTTATGAGCAAGTCACTTTGAAAAGACTGATCATTTATAATTGTCATATCTTGGTACTGTATTTGTCAGTCTAGAAGATCGGTGTGGTGCTGGTGTAGGTGATAATGCTATACAAAGAAATATGGCGAACACAAGAGATACATGTAATTATAATTTATAATTCAAGATATGACCTTAGAAATCCTTTAATTGCATCAAGTTTTGTTTTTGTAGCCCCTTTTGGCTTGAAACTACATTTATTAGTATGGTTTGGTCGACACGTGGACCAAATTTTGTGCTTCTAGAAGAATCTGCACCAAAATATCCCTAATTTCCCGGACTAAGTAGATCTCTTCAAAGATTAAAGGATATTCTAGCATTGATGTGTGTGACAGGAAACTGAATGCTGAATTCCAGTGTCTACAAGCTATTGGAGGCCACAAAGTTGATGTGCTGAAAGATGTGTCTGATATGATGGGCATGCATGCATGCATGCATATGATTTATAGTCCTTGGGACATTATAACCATTCATGTTCAATTCATATCACTTGGTCTGAATACAAAGAATCATTTATGTCCATTCAATGGTGTAGCTGGAGAAGGGGGGGGGGGGGGGGGGGTCAGGAGCATGAGGGGAGCACATATTATTTGACAAAAATAATGGAAAACATTAGCAAACAAATCAATAAAAGGTAAAGAAATAGTAAAGAAAGAGCATGCCCCCTAATCGTTTGCTGCCCCCACAATCAGTCCGACCAAGCTACACCACTTTGTCAAGTTCTTAACCCATGCTCTACTAGATTCTGCCATCCCCATAGAGTTAATACAGGGGCCACCATGTTCCCACAGACAATGGGTTAAAGGAAGGAAACCGCTTCCATGCAGTCAAAGCAAACAAACCTGATAAAAAACTAAATAATAAGGGCGGACCTCAGAGTTTACAGACAGGTACATGTTAAAGTGATTAACTTCATAAACATTTTCCCCGAGGTGATATTTGAGACTTCAGTCATACACCAATATCATTGTAAGATCTTTCTGAATGATATGAGAAAGTTTAATTGAAAAAAAAAACTGTTCGCCAAGTTAAAAAAAGTGAAAATTGATGTCAGATGTTGTAAGTAACCTATTAAGGCCTATTGATTTTGATCTCAATCGAAAAACGCTCCGGAATGCTTTTCAATTTAATCATAAATATCTCCATAAATAAGAAGACATTTAAAAATTTAAAACCCAAATCAGTCTTCTGTTACCTTAAGCCAAACAACAAGATACAAGAGAAGTGTGAAAGCTCCAAGTGATTTTAGTTCAATTTGACAAAGGTAATGGCTCACTTTAAAGGGCAATGAAACTATGGCTTTCGGTTATTATTATCGTTTAGAGGGTGAACAGACATTTGATTTGATACATAACTTGGCAATTTTGGCCTCCTGGATCCCATGAAATCCTTACGTGAACATACCCACATTTTACTAATTCTTACGGCGGCAAAAGATGATGGGGAGCGGCCATGTTCTTGTAATTACCCGACATGCTTTGCAAACTCTGACGTATGTGCTTAGGGCCGAACAAAAAGCTTTTCACTGATTTCAAAGCATCTACAAGTATTCAGACAATGGTTTGAATTGGTGCTATTGAAATGCATTAGTGCATATCATTGACCGTAGTCCGCACAAACCTAATAATGGCGGCCTCCAGTGTTCGCGTGAATAGTGGTATACCCGATAGAGTTTTCACATATTTCTTCCAAAGCAGAAATCTGAGTCGGAGTATGTTACATATAATAAACAGGCATATTACGATGTATAAAGTAGGATAAACTCTATTCTTGAGTTGCATTGCCCTTTAATGTCAGTATGTCTGATGTGATGTGCATGCATGCGTACATGTATGATTTATCGTAGGCGACAAGGAAATTTAGCATTCATGTGCAATCCATGTCAAGATGCTTTGACTTTTGAATAAATGTCTGTTGTTGTTATGGGCAGGAAATGTCAACCTTATGCAGTTGACCTATTCAAGTCTGATTGATTTTTCGGGACCAGTCCTGAATGGGTTAAAAAGAAGTGAAGCAATAAAAAACAAACGAGGAAGAAAACGGTTACGCACTGGAGATTTGTGTATGCTAATGCGTCTGACATGGTATTCGTGCATGCATATGGTCCAGTAAGAGTGAGAAGGGAGTTAAGCTGATTTTTGGCTTAATTCCAAAAATGTTCTGTATACCATATTGTCTGTCTTCAGTTTGAGATGCAAAATTTTCAGAAAACAATTATTTTTAATTTATGAAATATTCATAATAAATAAAAGAGATCTAAGTTGGGCTTGTACAAAGCTCCCAAACTTTTAAAACATGATTATCTCAAAAGTACAAAAAGTGACTTAGGGCCCTTTTCTTTCTCAACTGATTCTAATTATGATCTTTAGTCAGGGGACAGATAACATTCATGTTAATCAGTCTGACTACGAAGAATTTTATATGTCTGGTTTGAAGTAAGGAATCCCCTTCCTAAACAAACTAACTTAATACAAACAAAACAATGAAACGCAAAATGATTTTGCGCTGGAGACTTAATATGTGCCATTAACGTGTCTGATATATGTGTGCATGCACAGTCAGAATAAATTAAAATTCATCTTCGAATTATGACAACATACTCTGATGATAAATTCATGTTCGATTCATGCCAGCTGGTCTTGACTTCAAAGAATGTTGTATGATTAGTTTTAAAGAAAGGAATTCCCCTTCCTAGCATCAAAATCAAACAAACCTAATTAACACAAAACAAGGAAATGCAACATGATTTTGCAATGGAGAATTAATGCATACGTGTCACTAATGTGTCTGATATGGGTGCGTGCACAGTCAGAATAAAATTAAAATTCATGTTCAAATTATGTCAACATACTCTGATGATAAATTATTGTTCAAATTATATCAACATACTCTGATGGTAAATTCATGTTCAATTCATGCCAGCTGGTCTGACTTCAATGAATGTTGTATGATTAGTTTTTGGAGAAAGGAATGTCCCCTACTATGTAGTGAAAACAAACAAAACTAATCAAAACAAAACAATGAGCACTAAATGATTTTGCAGTGGAGAATGTCATGTCCAATATGTCTGATATGTGTGCAAGTAAGTTGTAGTTAGAAGACAGCTAAAAGTCATGCTCAATCTATGTCAACATACTCTGTAAATTCATGTCCAATTCATGTCAATTGGTCTGACTTTCAAGAATGTCTTTTGTCTAGTTTTGAAGAAAGGAATTCCATTTCTAGCAGTGAAAAACAAACGTAATTATCAAAACAAAACTATAAAGGGTCAAATGATTTTTCATTGGAGAATGTATATGTCCCAATTATTTTTTGTGCAAATATGATGTGTGCAAGTAATTTGTAGTTAGAAGACAGCTATTAAAAAATGTAAATCTATGCCAACATACTCTATAAATTCATGTTCAATTTCAGGTCAGCGGGTCTGACAAAGAAGAATGTTTTATGTCTGGTTTTGATCGAAGGAAGGAATTCCCCTTCCTACCAGTGAAAACAAACAACAAATCAAAACAAAACAATGAAAGGCAGAATGGTTTCGCACTGGAGAATGTATAGGTGTCATTAATGTATCTGATATGTGTGCGAGTAAATTTCTGTGCGTGCACAATCATAAGGCAGATAACGTTTGTGTTCAATCAATGTCAACATAATCTATAAATTCATGTTCGATTCATGTCAGCTGCTCTGACTATGCCTTATGTCTGTTTTTGAAGGAAAGGAATTCCCCTTCCTAGCAGTGAAAACAAACAAATTAATAAAAACAAAACAAAACAAAACTATGAAAGGCAGAATGGTTTTGCACCGGAGAATGTACATACTGCCTACATGTCTGATGTATGTGTGCATGCATCAATACAATTTATAGTCAGAAGACAGCTAACTAAACATTCATGTTCAATATAATTATGTCAACATACTCTGACTACAACCCTTAATATTCTGTTAGATCTAGTCTTACTTTAGGCAAGGAACATTTAGGCCCTACTTTATTGTGCAATGGCAAATATGAGATATGCATGCAATAAGGATTTTTGCCATGTTTAAACCCTTCAGTACCATGTGAACATAAATAAGTATATAAAAATGCATTACTTTATGCCATAATATTGAAGCTAGAAGCTCTATGAAAAGAGGAAAAAAGGAAAAATCAGTCAGATTAAAAACAGAAGCTGACAATATAAAAATAATGTTTAATTGTAAACAAATATATACATATTCTCTTGACTTATACAGCTGCTTAGAGTTTAAAAAAGAAAATATACATCAAACTACTAGTGCTGTTTGTTTGTAATTATAAGAACAATCATTTATTTTGAATCGTGCAGAGAATTTTCCAAGAGAGGGAGAAAGCCAAAGCCAGGGGAGCCTTCCAGAAGCTGAGAGAAAAGCAGCAAATTGAAGAGGATCTACGCGGCTATCTGGACTGGATCACGCAAGCAGGTAATAATTGCATGTTTCCATGGCAACCCTGATGATAATTGCAACAGGAACCCGAGAAAGACGTGTGCCAGTAGCGCAGCCTTGTTGGGGGGGGGGGGGGGGGGGGGGGGTCAGGGGGGCAGCTATCCCTCCTGCTAACACTTGGTTAGAACACAAAAAGTTTGAGAACTATTTAAACAAAGTTTATACTTAATTGTTGGTATACTCGGCCTCTTTATGGGAAAGTTTAGCTCCCCTTCCCTCCGCCCTTGCATGGTTTGACCTGACTATGCCACTTATGTATGTACATAGATTACAGATGCAAAATATTATTTCTTGAAGTGTTTTATTCTAGCTCATACACGAAGAAGTAAAGAAGGGAGGAATTGAATAGTATAATGCTGTATGAAATATCATCATTAGGCCTACTGCAGAACTCAAGAGATCATTCTTTTTTTCTAAAACCCATCACAGACGTTTTGGTTTTGATGACATGCATTCCCTATAATATAAACTCATTCCTGAGCATTTTCAGTAACAATCCTAAAAAGTTTAATACCCCAATTGTAATACTGAGTTGTATACATTTAAGACTGGGCTCAGTGGAATGTATAATAATGTATAATAACATAGTCATAGAGTCCTACAGTGGTGTAGCTACATATTTTTTTCTAGTTGGGGGGGGGGGGGGGCACCTTGGGGGCCTTTCTTTTTTCATGAGGGGTACCAACAAAAAGATGGCAGAGAAATATTATAATGACCCTATATATTACATAATTTAGGCCAAAAAATTAATATTTTACCTACAAAAAATATATGGTCTGGGTCAAAAATGTTTATTTTAATCTTAACAATTAGCATGTTTTTTGACTGATTTCTGTTGTCCAAATTTGTTCCTGCATGCATACATTTTGGTGGGGGGGCAACTGGAAGGGCACAGAAAAGTTGTGGGGGCATATGCCCCTCTTGCCCACCCCCCCCCCCCCCCCCCCCCCAGTAGACATGCCCCTGGTTTCCAATCAGTTAAGGTCCCTGCATGGCATGTTGTAAATGCAAAAATGTCACATTAATGTTGCCTGAGTACTCTCAAACCTAATGAAGTGCGTGTTTGCTTCTGTAATTTATGTAGTTGGAGAAACAAAACACAATCGAAGCACTAACATGAGACACAGTCACATGAACAATAAACTTGTTTGGATAGTATAAGTTGACGTACAGTATCCGGTAACAAATTATGATTTGACACATGCGTTTTGATATAAAGTATAGCAGACAAAAAACATTTTTTTAAAGACTAGATAAACACAAAGTTGTTTATTATCGATGAATATACATTTATTTCTATATGCATATACATTATACTGCAAAAATACAGATTCTAGCTATCAAATGTAAATAGATATAGCCAAAGACAATGTGTTCAATAGATGTATAAAGCACATCAAGAAAGAATAATATGCTCTGCAATTTATATAAACACTATAATGTTACTTGTGTGTTTTAAATTACAGTTCATTGTGACAATTTAAGCACTATGAGTTTCATTCCTTTTATGGTTATTTGAGCTCTAATTTGTTTCCTTTTTTGTACCATTCAGAGGACATTGATCCAGATAATGACAGCGAGCAAAACCAAGGTCCACCAAAGCATGGTAAGCTACTTGTATTTCATTTCTTTGACAATACTGTTTTTATTTGTATTAATTAATAATTTAAGGTTTTCTGTCTTTTGATAATTCAGTGGTTTTGTTAAAACATTATTTTCAGAGTTCTTTTCACCCCATAATGAATTTGAATAATTGACCCTTTTTTCTTTTACTTTTGAAACTTGCAGTGACTTTTGGGGGATTTGGGGTTCCATTAATTAACCCATGTCATTTCTTGTCGGAAACACTAATATGGTGTTTATAACTTGGTCTTTGGACTTTTTCATTTCATAATAATTCCTTAGAAAATCAACATAGTTTTAATAACCATCTCACATGCATTTGACTTCATTAATTAATCATTGGAAGTTGTACCCTTTTAAAATCAATATCGTCATACACTTTTTCATGTCAGGCATATTCTGTATTAAAACAAATTTATTAACTTTTTAATTTACAAATAAAATGTATTTTTACTTGTAATCCTGTTTTACCCTTTCTTTCATTTGACAAGATGATAGTTGAAATGAATTACTTTCTTCACTTGCACTTCAGCAATACTTGGCCAAATCTGAGGAAATTGCAATGAAGCTTTTGAAATTATGCGTCCCACGGGGGCCCAAAGGCTTAGCCCAGTTCTAGAATTGTCAAACTAAGATTTATCATTTTACATCGATGGTTTTCATATATTGTATATGAAATTTATCATGCCGCTGTGTTCCCGTTTTTTCCACCGTTTAATCCTCTGCCCCCAGAGAGATTCATATTGGTTCAAGAATACTTAACTTGAAAGTTAAATTACTTCCAAACTTTTCTTGAGAGCAGAATAATCTGATGTCACCGGCATCCAAGAACGATGATAAACTACTGTATTTTGTTTCCTCCTAATGTCTTTCCAACTCTCTCATACCACTGTACAACCTTGTCATTATTATTAAATAAACATATTAGAACTATTTACAATCTTGACAAAAATGTCAACTTATTCTACCTTAAAATGTTCACCTGTCTACTTATAAACAGAGCAGAAGGAAACAAAAAGAACAAAACATATTACCCAAGGGAAACTGCATGCAAGACATAAATAATTCATAGGCTACATTTTTATTTGCACATTAAAAATGCATTTTTTATTTGCACATTAAAAATGCATTTTTTTTTTTTTTTTTTTTTTTTTACATAGAAGGGTATAGATACATTAACAATTAAATGTACTTGGGTGGACAGACCCTGTCCTGACTTCAATACTCAAAATCGTCCCCTCTTAAATTCAATTTATTCATGCAATGACCAGGATACATTATTTACACCAATCAAACATATAACATTGAAAACACAACAGTATTTGGAATGTTCAAAGTTTTAACAAAACATTACCTGGTTACACCTACAAGTGAGATTTTATGCTCCAAAAGTTTTTCCTCTCAACTGTACTTTTTGTACCAAAGTCAGAATGTTTCCCCTAAAACGAAAGTGATTGTACGCGTCATATATATATATAACAGTCCGAAATGAAAGCAAAACAAAACATCACCAAGTTACACACTCCCCCGTGACATATTATACCCTAAAGCTTTCTCTCCCAATTTAATAACACAAGACAAAATATATTCAAAAGGGTTATGTTATATTCAAAGAGGAAAACAAAAAAAACATTGTAGAGTTTGAAAGGGTTATATGATATTCCAAGATATGAAAATTGTTGAAACCCCTCCCTCTCAAGACATCAATACTACAAATTATCCCCTCTTCAATTTGATTGTATCTTGAGGAGGAGGGAACATGGCAGTGTTAGTATGGTTTATTTCATATTCCAAGAAGAAATAAACATTATCTGGGTGCCCCCTCCCCTTCTCAGACATCAATACTCCAAAGTATCCCCTCTCCACTTTGATTGTATCTTGTGGAGGAGAGGAAATTATTTTTTAGGAAAGGTTGTATGATATTCCAAGAAAATAAACATTACTTGGGTAGACACTCTCTTTGTCAGACATCGAAACCCCAAAGTATCCCTTCTTCACTTTGATAAATCAACGTTAGACACAATACTCCAATGTATAATCCCCTCTTCACTTTGGTTGAATCTTGGGGAGGTGGGAACATGTCTGTTAGAGAAGGGCTGTATGCTATTCAAGAAAATAAACATTACTTGTGAGGACACTCCCCCTGTTAGACATCGATACTCCAAAGTATCCCTTCTTCAATTTGATTGAATCTTGGGGAGGTGGGGATATGACTGTTAAAAAGGGCTGTTTTATATTCCAAGAAAACAAAAAACCATCACCTGACTGGGACACTCCCCCTGTTAGACATCGATCCTCCAAAGTATCCCTTCTTCAATTTGATTGAATCCTGGGGAGGTGGGGGATATGACTGTTAAAAAGGGTTGTTTTATATTCCAAGAAAACAAAGAACCAATCACCTGACTGGACACTCCCCTGTTAGACATCGATCCTCCAAAGTATCCCTTCTTCAATTTGATTGAATCCTGGGGAGGTGGGGATATGACTGTTAAAAAGGGTTGTTTTATATTCCAAGAAAACAAAGAACCATCACCTGACTGGACACTCCCATTTGCAGACATTGATACTCCTAAGTATCCCTCCTTCCACTTTGATTGAATCCTGGGGAGGAGAAGAGTCAGCGAAATGTCAAGGGGAAATAATTACAACCTTGTAATTCATTCTGCTGAACAAAGGGAACCCTGCTTTAGCATTTCCTTCTCTCCTAGCTATTATTTCTTTTTGGTTTATTGATGGTTTATTGATGGTTTATTCCCCTCATTCTATGAATTTCGGTTTGACCCGTGGTGTTACTTACAGGCTTTTGTTGTTCCTCTTTCTCTCATTTGTAATTTGTCTTCTTTATTTTGGTTTCAACCTATTTTCCTAAATACTATTTTTACCTTTTCTTTTTTTATTTTCCATTTTGTTAAGCTGTTGGGCTTTCCGAATATTGATTTTCCCCCTTTCTTTTTGTTTTTCTTTCTTTTATGTTCTATGTGGATCTGCTTCCCGTACTTTCACTTCTTTTTCTTTCTTATTTCTCCCTTTGTTGAAATTAAAAGGCTTTTGCATTTCTCCACCATTTTCTTCTTCTACATTTTTACTTACCCGTTTATACTTCAACTACTTGCTTGTTCTCCTCCCATCTATTGGTTCTCCCTTTCTATATTTCTCCTGACTTTCTCCACCATTCCTTAGCATATAATTTTAAAGGGATAGTACAGTTTTGGTCAAACTGATTTTTAGTAACCAAAACCTGCACCATAACATTACAAACTAATAGTTATAACTCCAACATGCTCAAATAAAAACATTACAAACGACTAAGTAAAAAGCCCGTTTTCATTCAAAAATAGCTGTTAAAACACAAGAGGGCGCTCTCTAAAAACACATTGGTTTAAACCATTTTTTATACAAAATTGTGCATGTGGTGTTTTGTTGAAATAATGATTAAATAGTTATCAACAACTATTTTAAACCTCTTTTGTAACATTTTGAAAAAGTGTAAGCATTTTATTTTGTTTTTCTTAAATCATTGAATAAACCTGGAACCCCAAGTTTATTCTGATCCGATATATTTATTGATATTTCAGCTGTTTCTGAACCGATTTTGATCAAATAAAGTTGATTCAGTCATTATAATTGTATGCTCCTCTCAAATTTAACACTCAGTTTTTCATTACCTCACAAACAAATTATTTCTTGTAGCGCCCTCTATACCAAAACTGAACTACCCCTTTAACCTGCCCTTTAGTTGAACCAGTGGGGTTTTCCCTCTTTCTATCAATTAATTACATCAATCAATGATTCCACCTTTTTTTATTTTACTTGCCCCCTTGATTTAACTAAGAGAAACCTTCTTATTGCTTTCTTTCATTTTTTTTTGTATCTATTTGACATTCTCTGTCTATTTCTCTTGATCCATCTCTATCTCCATTCCACCAAAGATAAACCAGCTGGGTTTTCCCCTCCCATGTGTTCCTCTGTGATCAAATCGTTCTGTGAGAGTCAGAAGGGAATAAAGTAGGTTTTTGGAAAAATTGAGTAATGCTTTTATATACTATCTTGTATAGTTTCTGTTTATACACCTGAAAGCTATAATGCCAAGCAAAGGGACCAACGCACATTTGCTTGTACCCCAGATTACATAAACCTATGGGGATAAACAAGGGTGAGCTACATAATGGATAATGGATAATGGATTAATGGATAGCCTGAATAATGGATTAAATCATCAGGAGCAGCTTTGCGAGCTAATGGCATCAACCCCTTGTTTACAGGAAACTGGTAGGCTATATAATAACAAATATAGCGCTAAATACATAAATGATGTGCCATAGTGCTTTACACTATTATTACCCCGGTCATAGGATACAATGCAAATCAGCACACATTGTGTGCACCATCTCCACTCCCTGGGGAGCATTCCTTCCAAGCTGCTCAAGTATGTACAAGGTCTATGGGAATTTCAGTTCCTCAAAGGGAAAGGGTTAATTCACATATTTGTCTAGTATGTACCATACCCAGCAAAGATGTCTTCTCAGGAACACGCATTTACCTGTAAGAGATTAAACCAAGGTTAACTCGACATCTGCACGGAGTATTAAATCATGCATGCCCAACAACTTTCAGAGCTAACATTAATCCACATTTCATGTACCTGAAATTATTGCAATACCCAGCGAATGCATTCTCAGGAAGACACATCACCTCGAAAGGATAAACCAAGTTAGCTTTAATATCATCCTGTCTTCTTCTGCATGATGGATTCAATCATGCATAACAGCTTTCCGAGTTAATCCACACACATGCAAAACTGCAACATTATTCCCACAAAAGATACCATATTCTCTGGAAGACACATCACCTCGAGAGGATATAAACCATGTTTAGCTCAACATCCTAGCTTCTTCTTTATGATGGATTAAATCATGCATAGCGGCTTTCCGAGTTAATTCACACACATGCAAAACTACAACATTATTCCTACAAAAGATACAATTTTTTTTCTTCATGAGATAGCGATTATCCACACACCTAAACTACAATACCCAGCAAACGATATTCTCAGCAATACACATTCACCGTTTGGGATATTACCCAAGGTTTACTCAACATCTGCATGGATGAGTAAATCATATGCACAACAACTTTCAGAGCTATCATAATTAATCCACATTCCACATACCTGAAAGCTACAATACCCAGCAACAGTACATTATCTCTAGAAGATAAACCAAGTTTAGCTCAACATCTTCCCTTTATTTGCATAATGCACAATCATTTTTGGAACTTACATGTATGTTGACCCACAAACCCAAAAGCTACGATACCCAGGAAACACATTATATTCTCAAGAACTCACATTATATTCTGAAGAACACACATTATATTCTCAAGAACACACATTATATTCTCAAGAACACACATACATTGTATTCTCAAGAACTCACATTATATTCTCAAGAACACACATTATATTCTCAAGAACACACATTATATTCTCAAGAACACACATTATATTCTCAAGAACACACGTTTATCTTTAGGGTGAAACTCATCATGCGAACCTGAACCTAATGGGCCATTCTTTGAAAAGTGAAACTTTTTCGGAAAAATAGAAGTTTTATTTTTCTGTAGTTTTGTTCCATTTTTGGAATGATCCATGTGTAAAGTTTCATGAAATACATGATTTGAAGTTTAAAATGAAACTTTTTTACTCATTTGCATAAATTTACATATTTAAATATTTTTCTATTAATCATAATTCAGAAAATAATCAAGATATCAAAAGGATAATTAGCAAGCTCATTCTTCTCACTTTCCTGTACAGGTTGATACCAACTTTGTAAAAATTCAACCTTTCATTCTTTTCTAAACCCGATATTATAAAATTCCCATTTTTCCATTCATATTGTACATGTCACACACGTGACCACCCCAAAATGTCACACACGTGACCAGACGTTGCCACATAATTAAGTACTATAAAAAACAACGGTTTGATATAATTCTCATTCATTGCTATTGTTGTACTTACAAATGTATAGTACTTCTCTGGTAATAAGATGAACATTATAGCTATTCATATTTTAAAGAATTTTCCAAATGAAATTTAGTTATGAAAAAAGCGCTCTGTGCAAAGTCACACACGTGACCCATGCCATTTGACCTCTGACATTGAGTTACGTAATCCTTATAAAATCTTTTGTGTTAAGTTTGAAAGACTACAATATATTCAAGTCACATATGAAGTAAAAATCATTATAGTCTCATACTTACTGAAATATAAGCATCCCATTTCAAAATTTGTCATGTTTTGGGTCACACACGTGACCAAGAATGGCCCTAATGTTCATAAAGATTCATTTTCTCAAGAACAAACATTATCTCTAGGAGAATCAACCAAAGTTAGCTCAACATCCTAGTTTTGATATTTGCATGATGGATTAAATCATGCAGAACATCCACACACCTGAAAAGCTACAATAAACTGCAGAGATAACATTTTCTCAGGAAAACACATCCTCAGACGATAAACTAGGGTTATATTTATTCTGCATAACAGATTAAATCATTCACAACACCTTTCAGAGCTAGAATTATTAATCTGCACACCTAGCATGTACATGTATGATACCAAGCAAATCTGATGCAAGTGCATAATATACAGACATTAAACCCTGGGGGAATAAACCAAGGTTATCTTGATATTCTGGCTTACTAGCTTATGGTGGATTAAATCATGCAGAAAAGCTTTCAGAAGTTGATGTTATTAATTCGCCCACCTGAAACTTTGAAGTTAATACCATGCACCCTCATTGCATACACCTTCTCCACTCCTACACATAAACACAACCTAAACATCATACAAATGCAACAAATGGACATAAAATACTTAGCCAATGCGAAGAAAATATTGCATAGGGGGAAAAAAAAGTAGGTGATACAGGATTGTTTAAAATGTAAACAATATTATTTTGGGAATGCAGTGATGATTTTTAATATTATTTTCATTAATCTAAATGATATTTGCTTTTCCTATCTATTTCAAAACTGATTTTGGCTATGGAATATCTAGGTAAGTGTTCTTGTGGCATTTAAAGAGAAGTCAATTGAAATGCCAAAATAAAAAAATATTATATTTTTCCTCTGCAATACATTCTCTTACAGCTTGCTTATAAAATTCTCACAATTATCAAATCCCTAGAGATTATAAAGACAAAATTTCCCATGGGTTAACTGCAAATTGCAATGTAACTGAACTAGTATATCCAATATGAATATCCAACTTCTTTAAATACATTATAATAATCTTTGTTGTGTGGCAAATATAAACCCCACAGTTCTATTATTGTTATTATTATCTGACAAAAATGAAATACTTTTTAGCTCACCTGAGCCAAAGGCTCAAGTGAGCTATTGTGATCGCTTTTTGTCCGTCGTCCGTCGTCCGTCGTCCGTCGTCCGTCGTGCGTCGTGCGTCGTGCGTCGTGCGTCGTCCGTCGTCCGTCGTCCGTAAACTTTTTACATTTTCATCTTCTTCTCCAGAACCAATGATCGGATTCCAACCAAACTTGGCAGGAATCATATTTAGGGGTAGAGGAACCAAAGTTGCTAAAATGGTGGGCGTGGCCCCCAGGGGGGCCCTGGGGGAGGGCACCAAATGTAAAAAATATGTAAATTTTAAACATCTTCTTCTCAAGATCCAGAAGTATGACAGACCTGATATTTCATATTTAGATGCCTCTATTGATGAAGAATGAAAGTTGTTCACAAGATTTTTGTGGGTGGTCCCATAAGGGCCCTGTGGGCGTAACAGTTTTTTTGGGGGCCCTACCATAGGAAATATACATTTTCATCTTCTTCTCCAGAATTAATGATTAGATTCCAACCAAACATGGCAGGAATCATCTTTAGGGGTAGAGGAACCAAAGTTGCTAAAATGGTGGGCGTGGCCCCCAGGGGGGCCCTGGAGGAGGGCACCAAGTGTAAAAAATATGTAAATTTTAAACATCTTCTTCTCAAGATCCAGAAGTATGACAGACCTGATATTTCATATGTAGATGCCTCTATTGATGAAGAATGAAAGTTGTTCACAAGATTTTTGTGGGTGGCCCCACAAGGGCCCTGTGGGCGTAACAGTTTTTTTTGGGGCCCTACCATAGGAAATATACATTTTCATCTTCTTCTCCAGAACCAATGATTAGATTCCAACCAAACATGGCAGGAATCATCCTTAGGGGTAGAGGAATCGAAGTTGCTAAAATGGTGGGCGTGGCCCTCAGGGGGGCCCTGGGGGAGGGCACCAAGTGTAAAAAATATGTTAATTTTAAATATCTTCTTCTCAAGATCCAGAAGTATGACAGACCTGATATTTCATATTTAGATGCCTCTATTGATGAAGAATGAAAGTTGTTCACAAGATTTTTGTGGGTGGCCCCATAAGGGTCCTGTGGGCGTAACAGTTTTTTGGGGGGTCCTACCATAGGAAATATACATTTTCATCTTCTTCTCCAGAATCAATGATTAGATTCCAACCAAACATGGCAGGAATCATCTTTAGGGGTAGAGGAACCAAAGTTGCTAAAATGGTGGGCGTGGCCCCCAGGGGGGCCCTGGAGGAGGGCACCAAGTGTAAAAAATATGTAAATTTTAAACATCTTCTTCTCAAGATCCAGAAGTATGACAGACCTGATATTTCATATGTAGATGCCTCTATTGATGAAGAATGAAAGTTGTTCACAAGATGTTTTTGGGTGGCCCCATAAGGGCCCTGTGGGGGTAACATTTTTTGGGGGGCCCTACCATAGGAAATATGCATTTTCATCTTCTTCTCAAGAACCAATGATTGGATTCCAACCAAACTTGACAGGAATCATCCTTAGGGGTAGAGGAACAAAATGTGCTATAATGGTGGGCGTAGCCCCCAGGGGGCCCTGGGGAGGGGACTGAGTGTAAAAAATATGTAAATTTTAAAAATCTTCTTCTCAAGATCTAAAAGTATGACAGACCTGATATTTCACATTTAGATGCCTCTATTGATGAAGAATGAAAATTGTTCACAAGATTTTTGTGGGTGGCACCATAAGGGACCTGTGGGGTAACAATATTTTTGAGGCCCTACCATAGGAAATATGCATTTTCATCTTCTTCTCAAGAACCAATTATTGGATTCTAACCAAACTTGACATCCTTAGGGGTAGAGGAACAAAAGTTGCTAAAATGGTGGATGTGACTGCCAAGGGGGCCCTAGAATTGATTGACCTCAGGTGAGCGTCGTGCCCCCCTGGGGCTCTTGTTTGTTGTTGGAATAGCTAGGTAAATATCTTGTTCGCAGTAGTAGTACAAAAGAAAATTCAACGATTTAAGAGCTTTCTTATTTAAAGACCAGACAGGTTTCTGGAAGAATCTTATCAATATGATAACTCTAGATTTAGTAATAATTAGCACTTTACATACAAAATCCAAATAACTTTCCAAAAGTATCATCATCATGATCATCACTACCCTACAGCAAACACTACAATCCACTAGTTACCACAAATGGGCACTACAACACATTCATCATTATCATCGTCCTAGCCATTGTTATGCAAAGATTTGAATTGTTATTTGCCATTGATCTCATTCAAGTGTTGACAGAATCTTGCAGACTTTTCCCATGATGCATCAGCCTATCATCTCATCACCCCCCCCCCCCCCCCCATGGAGCCCCACGTCCCCTATCTCGGTTCAGTCCACCCTGTAAGGCACAAAACCATCTTGACTAGTTCTCACAAATCATCTTGTATGGATTTTTTCCTCTGCATTTTTTTGTTATATCCCTGAATTAAATCTAG
Organism: Echinarachnius parma; assembly: GCA_037951105.1. Taxonomy (NCBI): domain Eukaryota; kingdom Metazoa; phylum Echinodermata; class Echinoidea; order Clypeasteroida; family Echinarachniidae; genus Echinarachnius; species Echinarachnius parma. The sequence continues at coordinate 104,588 of JBAMJV010001208.1, read as the reverse complement.
AAATAAAAGTTGTCAGGAAATAATTGTAATTTGTTTAATTTGACTTTGATTGATTTTAAGTTAACAAATGAATGATACATGTCCGTGTTTTGAATTTGAAGTTCCTATCTGTGTTTGCACATTTCTTTGTCCCCCTTCCTACACATTTTATGATTGATATGAGACAAATTGAACGGGATGATTAATATTCAGTTTAATTTTAAATTTTAATGGTATTCTTTCTCATATTTGTTAATCTTTATTATTATTTTCATTCTCTCCCCCTTTTTGTTTAAACCAATTGATAACTAGTTTTTATTATGATGGGAATAAAATATAAATTATTGATTCTGGATATATATTGATTATCCACTATTAGAGATGATGATCAATTAAAATAGGCGCTAAATAAATCAATTTTGTTTAAACCAATTGATAATTAGTTTTATTTTGATGGGAAGAGAATATAAATGATTGATTCTGGATATATATTGATTAAGAGATGATGATCAATTAAAATAGGCGCTAAATAAATCAAGTATATTATTATTATTATTATTATTATTTTCTTGCTCTGCAGAAAAGCTGTTTTCCAAAAAGAGGAAAAAATCAAAGAAGAACATGGGTGAATAGATAATAAAAGCATTTGTACTGGATGTAAATGTCATAATTATCATCAGCACAAATATTATATCTATATATCTACATATATATAAACATGTATAGACTGACCGATCCATCTATATCGTGGCCATCTATACATTACAGAGCCACACAAAATGACTAATATACATGTAATATGTAATCGTCATCTGTGTCGTTTGCGGAAAAATTAACCAAATCACTGGAATTTGTGTATACACACGTATATATATATAGTAGTAAAATGTAGTATTTGAGTGTGTAACACACAATTGAAGGAAGCGATAACATCTTTAGGGTGCTGTCACATATCGCCGGATAGCGTAAACAGATGCAGACGGATAGAAAACTTGCAAAATCAAATTATCCTGTGGTGAAAATTACCTCCATTGTTGCCTGCACAAAACTGTCCGCCAGATAAAATCACTCACGGACATCGATCGCCTGACAAGGAACACATTCGCCAAACAAGAAATGGACAAGAAACGCATACAAATGGAAACAAAACGGATTGAAAATTTTGTTCTCCATTGGACGTCCGTTAACGCTATTCGGTGATATATGGCAAGGTCTTTACTAATAAATGTGACTTTGGTTTATAACTGTAAGTATGTACATAAAAGGTTGATTTCATGTATGTGCGAGTATGGCACTCATGCAAAGAGATTTGCTCTGAAACCGACCATGTAGATCTAGCTTAATGATTCTAACACCATGACCCCTGATCCTTTTTTCTCCTTCCCCCATTCTTATGTCCTTTTTGCACTAACCACCCCATCATATTCACCAACATCCAGTCCTGTGGAAGAGATTTGGTACCCTAAACACCAAAGGTATACTTGGTCTAAATGCACCATGTAGCATTTAGATTCATTCAAATTGCATGGTTTGCTGTGAATGCTTCCTTTTTGCACTGATTTACCGAAGAAAAAAATATTGTTGAATGTGCATGATCTGTAAGGAGATGCTCTCCTTTCTTCTATGTTGATGTCATATTTCCTTTTTGCACTAAGACATGTTGTGAATAAATTCTTTATTTCTTCAGGACCAGAGGTAAAAACGCGCAAAATTGGCTTTATGGTATATGTGCTGCATTTAATTAAGTTCCAACAAATTTGATCAAAGGGACGTTAGGTTTCAGGGACTTTATCAGGGTCAAATTTTAAGATTACTATATTCCTAGCTAGCTTAAAATCGTATTGTCCTGAATTACTGTAAACGTCGTTATTTTCGCGCTGAGCAACACAAAAACACATTCGCGGCTTTTTAATTTCGCGGCCAAGCAAGTGTTCACACGCATTGCAAATCGCGCATTTATATTCGCGGACGCCGACTTCAGCGCGAAATCCGCGAATATTAATCCACCGCGAACATTACCACGTTTACAGTAGTTAAAAGTTTATAAATGCTCAAATGATTATTTCCTGTATTATACAAAAGGTGTATATTCTATTTGTTTTTATGGCGCTGTCTGTTTTTAATTGTATTTGATAATTTGTATCAATTCTCATCTGATTGATTAGATCTTGTCTTCATATCATGTAATAGAACAAATCAATTTATTGTAATTATAGATTTGTAATATGTCAGATATTATAGCAATAATATGAATTCCTTCTATGCATATTTTCTTGCTGTGTTTGTTATGTGTTTATGTATGTATTTATAAGAGTGTGTGTTATCACTGAACAACTGTTGTTTGTGTTTGGAGTGTGTGGAATTTTAACATGCTTTGCTTTAATACTTTCTTTACATTTTTATCAATTTGATAATTGAATTTTGCACATTTTCTTCTATAACTTTGTTTTATCAAGATCCTACATATGAAGAAAAACTAACTTAAGAAGGGTTTTAAAAGAAACTTACCTTTTGTGCCGTCTGTCGTAATATGCACCTGAACGGAAGGGCGTCTAATGGTATAACAAATCTACACAAGTCACATTCACTCTTCATGCATTATGTATGGGAAGTCGGTCCTGTGAAAATGTCAGTGTGGGCTAAATGTTTGCAACAGATACTCCGGCTATAGTATAGCTGCTAATTATTTCTGTATTACGTTTGAACTTCAAGAGATATCGAAGAACGCCGTAGCTAACAAAGACGAGACTTAATAATTAATTTCAGTCAGGAAGATGACTATTAACAAAGGGTCAATGTAAAATGATGTCATGTTATACTGCATATAAAAGTAATTTGTTAAAGGGACTGTCCGCCTTTTACAAATCGTCTGAACAGTTTCCAGTAGACGGATGAGGATGAATGTAACACACACACACAAATTCAGATCGAACAGCAACATGGTACTCCGTGGAATGCGCCATGAGCGAAATTTCGCACCGGGTGAATACTCGTATAATGCACAATTAAACGCGCTGTGTCGTTTTATTATTTTGAGGTCTATAACTCCACGAAAAAGAGATTTCAAGCCCTAATTTTTCAGGCATGCTGTTAAATGACATTTTCTTTCATATAAGACAATAACCTCGCAACTTTTGAAATTTGGCTTGCAAAAGGCAGACAGTCCCTTTAATGTCACGAACATAATCAATTGGAGTAGTGAAAAACAGGAAATACTGCAAAATATTTGTGGTGAACATTAAAGGGAGATCAAACCTAGAAATCGATTATTTCCTTAAATGAGGAATAAGAGGAATTAAAACAAATTAAGTATGATTATCCAAGCATTAAGAAAGTTAAAACCATTTGAACTTTGTGAAGAAGTATAAAAAAGAAACATACTTGCTTCTATTATGTCAAGTGTTTGTCATTTGTTTTGTTTCATCTCCACCTTTACCATTTCATCAAGAAAACATATATATTTTCCAGGGTGGACCTCTAACCCCTTTCAGACTGGTCCCAAATATACTTGAGTTTGAGTCTTTGGAGAATGCATGTTATACCAAAATCAGTCTTGAATGGATTACGAAGTAAATTTATAAACATCACCATTTCCAGTTTTAAACAGCATTTTGTCAGTGTTAACATAAAAGTGAAAAGGACATTTTGTCAGCGTTCACCAAAATGGAAAAAGACATTTTTTCAGCGTTCACCAAAATGGAAAAAGACATTTTGTCAGCGTTCACCAAAATGGAAAAGGACATTTTGTCAGCGTTCACAAGAAATGGAAAATATTTAGTTTCAGTGGTAATTGGGGTGATTAAAATGACTTCCCACGACCTATTCAGCTGTCGATGTTAGTTTGGTGGAAGATAGAAAGGTCAACCGGGTAATTAGTAGGAGGAGAATAATACCAAACATCAAATGGATTTGGTAAATTCATACCGTCATTATCAAAACAATAACTCATCAGGAACATTGGACCCAACTCTGACGTTGTGAAATGTTTAACTTTTATTTTCATTATAGTAGCTGTTATTGATGTGATGAGATTATACTGCCCTCATTTATGCATCAATGGAATATTAGTTGCATTGTATGGTTGTAACTAAAATAACAACCTGTCATGAATAATGGACAATACTCTTCTGTGCTTGAAGTTCAGTTTATCGAAGTTGATAAGGTAGAAAAACCAACAAAAAACAAAGAATACAAATCCCAAATACATGTATAATGTATATAAAATACGGATAGAATTATAAAGTGTAAGGAGTCAGGTGAGATGCTGTAAGTGCCTTGGGTAAGGCTGACCCCAGTAAACGAAAAATAATTTAAAAAAATGTGTCATAGGTCATTACATTTCTTGCATCATAGCAATAGCAAAAAAAAAAAAAATCATATTAGAATATTGCATTATCTTCCATAAAAATTAATAAAATAGAAGAGAGTGACTATTGAGCTGCGGTCATAAAGGTATATATACCGGTACTCACTGGTGTAAATATTGCATGTTCAATTAGCTCCATTAAGGTATGGCATGGCCATTTCGCAGCATGGCCTGCACTAGGTGACCTTTGTTGTAATGCAAATCTAAGCTGAGTTCTATGGTGCGCATACAGTGTAATTAAATGTTGGTTTGTTAAGCCATCTCATCCTGACATTTTAAACCCTTTCAGGGGAGTCTGAATTGGTTTATTAAGATCAGAGTTTGTTGACACCTCCTGCACACCATATGAGTGTGGGTTAAGCTAGTGTATGGATGCAGCTATCAGATCTAATCCTAACATTTAGCCTTTCAGGGAAATCTGAATTGGTGTGTTAAGATCATACTTTGTTGACACCTATTGCACACCATATGAGGGTGTGATAAGGGTGTGTATAAATACAACTATCACATCTAATCCTAACATTTAGCACTCAAGAATTTGAGTCGCTGTGTTAAGATCAGAGTTTGTCGACACCTACGTGTGTGGATGCGGTCGATCACCATCTAATCCTGACATTTAGCCTTTCAGGGTAACCAGAATCTTCCTCTAGGTTCTGAGTGAGAATTACCAGTCATCGCTCTCTTTATGGGGAGCAGAGATTGCATATAATAATGGGGAAAACATTTGCTAGTGTAAAGCTATTATGTTTGCCCTCTCCTGCTAGCTCCCCCTAAAAAAATTATGCAGTGTACTTTTCATACTGTTGAAGTTTTACATTTGCGAAGATGAATTGTTTCAAACTTATATTTTCCAGGTAGGACTGCATGGTATACCATTAGTATTCATAATTGGAAGATTAATATTGTGTTCTCTGTATGTATGTACTACGAATGTAGATTTGTTTTTATCCAAATAGCTCAGAGAAGGGTTTTTAATCACCGTTCTGGCACCTGGTACTTATGTTATTTTCATTTCAGGGAAAATCATTGTTTTTTTTTTATTGAAGCGCTTGCATTGTTAACCCATTCAAGACTGTTTGATTTTGTTACATCATTCATTTTCTATTATATCCCTCATAAGATCATTTTACCATTGAATTTGACAAACGATAGTTTTGGACAACACGCACAATCACGTGACCGGGCTTGTTAGTAAAAACTAACACTAAAAATGCGTTACGCGCTCGTCCCATAGATCTTGTGTTTTAGCAAAATACACACACGAACAAATTTGTGCAGTACTCTATGGCGCACACGTTCTAGTCACGTGATTGCCCTTGTTAGTAAAAACTAACACTTATCTAGGTCAAAGGAAGAAGAACGCCAAGACAGCCAATAAGCACATCCGTGGGCACGCTAGTACGCATTCATCGCGTATGTGCGCAACTGCCAGCGCGTTGGTGGGCACTCAGTTTTGCGTCTTTGTTATTGTATGCGCAAAATAAACAATGACATTAAGCGTATTAGATGCGCCATGGTTCTGGAGGCTCATACTGGCTTCATCAATGTCGATTAATTTTGATGTCAAAATTTACGAGCGATTTTATGAAATATTGAAGAGATTTTCACCCATTTTGCTATAAGATGAGTGATATAAAACAACTAGCTAATGTGCTTGATTGTGATAGGCAATCTATTACCTCGGTGGGCTCAAAATGACTATCACAAGAAGCCCATTCGTTAGTTGTATATTAACCATAGCCTGATCATCTTTTTTGGACCAGTCCTGAATGGGTTAAGATGCAACAGCTTGACTGGCGAAAGGCTTTAATATTTCCTCTTGAAACATGGCCAGTGGCCATTCATTAGAACTTACAGACGTTTCCCGACAAAGTGGCGGAAGTGCAGTTAAGAGGATAAAGGAAGGCGAAATATAAAATGTTCTGTATGTGAAATTAATATCAATATGGCGGGGGCGGATGCAAGAGTTTGATATCTTGCGCACACAGCCCTGGGATATCGCAATCAGGAAGTAATACGGTCCGCGACACGTGGCGCCCTGGATGCCGACGATTGTATTTGTTACAACCCCGCTAAAGGGAATCCCGGGCATTATGCGGAAATGTTGAATGCATTGAACCGGTTGCCTTTGGGAACTTTGTGATAGCATTAACTCACTCGGTACATATATAGCGGGTGGCACCTGGGATACTGAGGATTGTATTCGTTACAACCCGCTAAAGGGAATCGCGGGCATTATGCGGAAATGTTGAATGCGTTGAACCGGTTGCCTTTGGGAACAACCCACTCAGGACTGGTCATGAAACGTACTTTGACTTGGGGTCTATGGAGAGATTGCATGACTGTTGTAACCAAATTCAGATCGTCTTGATTGCATGTGTACTTGGAGGAAAGGGTGAACATTTTCTTTTTTTCTTTCAAAGGCATTTTACACGAAAATATTAGTCAACATGCATGGACAATCCATGTATCTGATATAGCTCTTTGGTAATTTAATTGTTATGGTTGAAGTTGTAATGGTAATTATGATTACACCCTTCATAAACCCAACCAAGGGTTTTTTCTCTTCTTGTGTCCATTCCTTACTAATAGTTGATCCTGCTTGCATAATTATATTAATCCTATCTTTTCTGGAATTATGAATTCAAACCATTTTCTACTTCTTTCAACTTAACACACTGTGGTAGATTTGTGTAAATTACATTTTGTTTTGCATGTGTACCATAATTGTGAACATTTCTTTGCTACTAATGATTGGGCTGAACATGCATGCAAAGGTTTTTAATCACCTTTAAAAAAAAAAATTGAAATATTGAATGGCATGTTGAAACAGCTTCGATCACCTATATTTGTTTTGACTGTTTAATTGTGTCTGCTTGTGAATGCATTTCATGTCTATAATGTGCACAGCATGTATACTTTTATTAACAAGGTTTTGTTTCATTGCATCATTTAGCACAGCCATGCATTCTCTTTTCAACCAACCTTTTAACGTTTCTCATCTAATAACTTTCCTTGTTTGAATTTTTCTCATCTAAAATCTTTCCTTATTTGAATTTTTGCGCAACTAACATTTTATTAATTTTTTCTCACAATACTAATCAATCAATATAATCAAATTGCTTTCACATTTATTTGTATTTATAACATTTAGCTGCATAATCTTGGTGTTTGGGTGCTTATTCACTTTTTGAAGTATAACTTACTGCAAACAGTCTGACTTTGCTTATCAGGCCACAAATTATCCGGAAAATTTGCTTACCAGATGTGATCAAAATTCAAAATCTTACTTATTCAAAGTGGTAACATGCATACCAGTATCTTATTTCTTTATATTTTCATTTCATTTACGGTAAAGTACATCAGTATTTACAAATTATCATGCATAAACTTGAGAGGTAATATGCTTTGTTTGAGCATAAATCGCATAATATATACAAAATAATAATAATAAAATTGTATAGCCAAATTGCATATCTGGATTGGGCACTGGTTCTGATAAACAAGTGTGGACTGTAGTTGAATTAAACTCATAACAATGGTCAGTTTAATTTGGTTTTGCTTGATTTAGATAACGTGTGTTCAGTCGCTTAACATAACAATTGTTTGAGCGATTTGCTGTGATTCTGTTTTCTATGAAATATTTAACCAAAATAAATATAATTTCTTACATGTTTGTTGTGTTTCAAAAGGATATAGCTATAATGTTAATGTAATAACAGTGTAATTACTCTTTTTATGTATTTAGTTATAACAATTTTTGCTGTATTCATAGATTAGTATGTTGCCTCCAAAATTGTAATCTCAATTGTCATTATTTTCTGAAGGCAAATGGTATTTTAAAGTTAATTCATAAACAAACTTCAAACTGAACATTTGTTTCTTGGCAAAATGTTTCTTTAAAGATTACATTGATTACTCTTTTGATTGATTTTGATCTGTACATATCAATTTGAGAACAGTTGGTAAACTTGGAAAAAATTTTTTTTGGGGCAAATCAAATCTTTTTTTAAAGTAAAAGAGAACAAAATTATTAGTATCATTCTAGCCATACATATTTAGAAACATTTTTGGTTTAGTAATGGGATTGCTCTCTCAATTTCAAACAAGATATACACGTAAGCTATTGAGTTATTACGTAGTCATGTGTCTATGCTCACGGTAGAGCTTTTTCAGTGTGAGCTTGTACTTCACAAATGATGACAAATTATCAGCATGTGAAAAAATAATTATAGTAGATGTGATATTTTGAACACATATTCTTGTTAGTATGAAATAATATTTAATTATATTGGCAAAAAAATGTCACCGTTTAGAAATATTTGATAGACCAAAATAAATGACGCAATAGAAGAGGAGAGTATAAAAGCCACCAAGAAAAATGATAGCTAGAGATATTGATATTGTATAAGAGTGACAGAGATCAGGATATATTTTAAAAGCTGATAGGTTGACTGACAAGTTTGTGTAGATGGGGAAAAGTAAAGCAATTTAGTATTATACAGAGAGGGATCTATTTAAAATGTAATGGAATTTGATGTAGTATCATTTTACATTTTTATTTATTTTGTCTGTTTTGATTTTTGGGTCAAACAATAATACCTATAATTAAATTGAATGAATACTGTATTTATGAGGTCTTATACTTGAAGCAAGGTTTACAGTATATTGCGGTATATTTTATTTTTGGGCTTAAAGTATTTATTTGCCAATATATACTACATCACAAGCCATCAGAAGGGTTTTTAGTCTTTTAGATGTAGATTTAATTACAATGGTAAATTATCTATCATTATCTTTTCTTCGCAGTTCCTAAGCCCCTCAGCGAGTCAGATTCAGATGACAAGTCTGAAGAGATGGGGAGCGGCGAAATACCGCAGCAACAGTGGATGCAGAAAGAGAGGTCAGATAGTCGTAATAGTAACAATTATAATTAACATTTTATAGCTGGACCAGCGAATTATCACATCAATAATGATGATGATGCTGATAATTATAATTTCTATAGCTGGACCAGCGAAAATATCAAATCAATAATGATGATGATGCTGATAATTATCATTTCTATAGCTGGACCAGCGAAAATATCACATCAATAATGATGAGGATGCTGATAATTATAATTTCTATAGCTGGACCAGCGAATTATCACATCAATAATGATGATGATGCTGATAATTATCATTTCTATAGGGGGAGCAGCGAAAATATCACATCAATAATGATGATGATGCTGATAATTATCATTTCGATAGCTGGACCAGCGAAAATATCACATCAATAATGATGACGATGCTGATAATTATCATTTCTATAGGGGGAGCAGCGAAAATATCACATCAATAATGATGAGGATGCTGATAATTATCATTTCTATAGGGGGACCAGCGAAAATATCACATCAATAATGATGAGGATGCTGATAATTATCATTTCTATAGGGGGACCAGCGAAAATATCACATCAATAATGATGATGATGCTGATAATTATCATTTCTATAGGGGGACCAGCGAAAATATCACATCAATAATGATGACGATGCTGATAATTATCATTTCGATAGCTGGTCCAGCGAAAATATCACATCAATAATGATGATGATGCGATAATTATCATTTCTATAGGGGGAGCATGAATATCACAGTGGATGAAAGAAAGAAAGATCAGATTCTTAGAGTACATCATACATTTTTGACTGAAATAAAAACAAGAACAACAAAACAGAATTTGTGATCAAAGACATACAGTACGATGCACAGTGTAGATTTATAAGATTTATCTTGCCATTTATCAAATGGGCCAACAGAAGAGATTAGAATAAATTACCTTCCAATAGTTTAAATTCTTCTACCTTTAATACTCTCTGGTATAAATATATTGCATGTTCTGTACAGCATACTCTTGATAATAACATTTTTAGTAACCTTTCTCAATGTAGTGGAATTGGATGTAGAACTACATTGTACCATCAATTTCAGATATTTTTGTTTTCCTGCATCATATTATTTTGAAATCATTAATCTTTTTTTAGGTGGTAACTTAGGCCATGTGATTGAACTCATATTATCATCAATTTATTTTCCGGCAACACATTATTTCAAAATTGTTTAATCTCTCTCTCTCTTGTTTTTAGGCGGCAACTTAGGCGATGGAATAGGAGGTGTCGGAGGTTATGTCGGCAGGCAGTCAAATCGCAGGCGTTCTATTGGGTGGTTATCATTATGGTGTTCTTCAATACGCTTATCCTAGCATCGGAGCACTACAATCAGCCACAGTGGCTGACACATTTCCAAGGTATGTATGAAAATAAGATTTAAATCAATTAAAGATGCAGCTTAAATAATTAAAAATTTCAAGCGATAAGGATTTAAAAACTTTTTATTTTATTTTTCAAAGTGAAGATAATCGTCAAAATGTACACCCTGTTCTCCGTTGCTACTTCAGCCATTTAATCGCTTTGACTACTTTGTTGTCAGTAATCATGAAATATGTTCTACTTTTATTTTGCCAGATTTTTAGTAGTGATCCTTACAGTTAAAAAGACTAAATATTGGTCTAAAGACCAATATTTATTTTGATTGATTGATTGATTTATTTATTCTCCACTCATGGGATGGATTGCCCAATAATTGATTTCTTGTGTCTTTCTCTTGAGCATATTTTGGAAACCTATGTTTTATGGTGATCTTCACGGTTGAGATGATCATTAAGATCCACAGCCAAGGATAATTTGACTCACTCTTCAAACGCTTCGACTGCTTGTTAATATCTAAAAACCATTAATCCTATTCTTCTCTCTCTCCTCAACAGATTTTGGAAACCTATGTTTCGTGGTGATCTTCACGGTTGAGATGATAATCAAGATGTACAGCCTTGGTCTCCAAGGCTACTTTGTCTCACTCTTCAACCGCTTCGACTGCTTCGTCGTCTGCAGCAGTATCATGGAGGTGGTGTTCATCTCGGCAAAGATCATCCCGCCCATCGGTATCAGCGTGTTGCGTTGTGTCCGACTGCTCAGGGTATTCAAAGCCACAAGGTTAGTTCCAGTTTTGCGCTCATTTCAAATTCATGTGTTGATGCCTTCTGACTTATTTTTCATTTTTAACATGTTTGTATGTGCATCTTTCTCTGTGTGTAAAGAGTAATTGTGAGCCATTTGCAGCAGCATCATTGAGATGTCTTTCATCTCAGCCAAGATCATTATTTCAACCATTTGAACATGATAAGATCTTAGTATAACTTATATTATCTGTGTATTTTTTTTTTTGGGGGGGGGGCATTATTGAACTGGATATAAAATCAATTTGAACATGTAAAGGTAGTTAAACTTTTCTTTTGATATCATCAGATATTGGACATCACTGAGAAAATTTAGTGGCGTCTCTGCTCAACTCCATGCGTTCCATCGCTAGTTTAATGCTCCTCTTCCTCCTCATCTCAGTCCTTCCTTCCTCTTTGACTTTATATTTATCTCTTGTAAAATTGCAGTCATGCCATCAAATTTCTATTCCTTCAATCATTTTTTAATGTCAGGTACTGGACGGCGCTGAGAAATCTAGTGGCGTCTCTGCTCAACTCCATGCGTTCCATCGCTAGCTTGCTGCTTCTCCTCTTCCTCTTCATCCTCATCTTTGCCCTGCTGGGCATGCAGGTCTTTGGCGGCCACTTCAACTTTGACAACACGCAGCTGAAGCCGAGGAGCAACTTCGACACCTTCTTCCAATCCCTCTTCACAGTGTTCCAGGTAATGGAGAGTCTTTTAAACCCAATCCTTCCTAGATATTGAAATTTGTATTGATGTTCACTAAAGCTGTTGTCACCTTTGGTTGTAACGGTGACAACAATTTTGCTTGGATTCTATTTGCGTTGAAGCAGACGTAAAAGATAAAAATGTGTATAACTGTATTGGATGTTGTTGTGTTGCATAGGTGACACTTGGTTTATATATGAAATATGTAAGTATGGACAAATGTAATGTGCAAAATTGGAGCATTATTAAGTGAATTTTAGTCATCGTCTATCACACAATTACTATTACCAGTACTATCTGATCTCCTGAAGTCTTGGGTATAGCAACAACTGTTCATGTTTGTCGACAATGCTTTTTAATCTCGACGATTTATGCAAGCCCCAAGAAATACAAAATTTAATGATAAAAAATGCCTCAATTTTCTTTGTTTCTGTGTTGTAGATCCTAACCGGCGAAGACTGGAATGAGGTGATGTATGATGGGATACAGGCTTATGGCGGGGTCAACTCTATTGGGATTGTAGCCAGCTCGTACTTCATCATCCTCTACATTTGTGGAAACTGTATCCTTTCTCATGCCAAATCCCTTTATTATTCACTGACTGAATCATTTGGAACAGTCTTCCTGACAAATATGTTGGAAACATCTCTGACCAGATCTCCAAGCCGTCAAAATGGCGCTTACACAGTTTCCTCCTATCAAAACTGTGATTGTTAAATGTTGGGTCTTATTGTCACTTCTGTTTTGATATTTGTATTTCATTTGAGCTGCAGTGAACCCCTTAAATGGCCTGCCAGAGCTTCACTAAAGTTCTGGTAGGCCATTGTTATAACAATTGCATTCTACATAAATAAAATCAAAAATCAAAAAATCAATTCCAGAGGGTTAAATGTACTTTTCTTGCTTAATGAAGATGAACAGTTTCACATCTTAGGTAGATAGGAGAAGGTAAAGACATATAGAACAAAATTTAAAAGTTTAAAGTTAAACAAATTAAACAGGAAAATTCAAGACTTGAGATACCCACCAAAACCACACATGCCTGCAAACAGATGATCGAATAAACAAACAAACAAACAAACAAACACACCCACACACACACACACACACACACATATGCATACACATGCACACTCACACGCACTCTCACTAACACAAAACAACACATAATGCTATTGTATGCCCTATGTTTGTCCACTTTCAAATAAGCCTTTTCCTTGACCAAGGCATCCACTCTGCAGACATCCTACTCAATGTCTTCTTGGCCATCGCTGTCGACAACCTTGCAGACGCCGAGTCCCTCACCGCCCTGGAGAAGGAGAAGGAGGAGCAGAAGAGGAACAAGTCCATCCGACGGGCCAACGAGTTTGACCTGTCCAAGCAGCTGCCGCCGGGCGCTGACCCCAAGGGGGTCATCAGGGGCCCCAAGAGGCTGCAGGAAAAAAGGAAAGCCGCATTTAGCAAAGAGGCGGACGGCTCTGTTAATCACAAGAACAGCAAGTAAGTTTATGTTGGTTTGATTTGATTTTATGCAATTTTACAAAATGACCTCTTTTGATTTGATGGGTCAGTGAGTTTGACCTGTCCAAGCAGCTGCAGGAAAAAAGGAATCTTGTATTTAGCAAAGAGGCAGACGGCTATGTTAATCATAAGAACAACAAGTAAGATATTGTGTTCTCTTAGCCGATGACTATTCCTTATTTTAATTAATTTGTATTATTTTAGTTATTAATTAAATAATTTTGAAAGTGGTTATCATAGACTTGAAAAGGTTATGGGTTAAGTGGAAACCATAACTAGCAAAGATGTGGATTACAAAAATTATACACTGATTTGATAAAAATATGATTTTTATGAGGGTACCATAGAGATTTGATACTCGAGATGATTAGATTCCAGTCCAAGTTATGCTTCTCAGAAAAAATATAAAGAAATGTATTATCATCAGTTATCGTATTAACCTTAAGATTGCCCAAATTGTGTAATGTGTGTGGAGCAATCCATTAATTATATACATTATATACTGTATATACTCTAGACACACATTATTTACAAAATGTTAAATATATTATCTTTGTTTACCCTACAGATCACAAGATAGTGAAGAAAAGATAGTAGTAAGTATTGCTTTCTCAATATTTACATTGTAATCAAGATCCACAAAATTACTCTTCCTGCATGTTATTAATTACTTTTGGTTGATTTCATTTAAGTATGACTTATATTTGACAATATAGAAATGTTTCCCTGATTTATTTGTTAAAGGAATGTGGCTCCTAGTTTTAAATATATAACTATTATATGAATTATTCCGGAAAAGTAGTTAGAAAAAGTTATTGTTGCTATTGTGTGTGATAAGTGAATATTTAATCCATTGAAGACGATTTGATTTGCTATAAAGTGCATTCTCCATAAAACCCAGCCTAAATATTATCAGATCCTGTCCTTAACGAGTTAAAATTTGTATATATTTATGGATTATTTCATTCATTAAAGGTTTGATTATGCATATTCTGTTGATTGAAACAAATGATCAAGTAACGCTAGTGCTTCTACATAAATAATCAGAATATCAAATTATGATTATGCATATTCTGTTGATTGAAACAAATTGAATCAAGTAACGCTATTGCTTCTACATAAATAATCAGAATATCAAATTGAGAACTTGTTTCATATCTGTTGCAGGTGAATGAGGAAGATGACGTCAAGAAGTCATTAAAAGAACCTGGTAAGACGATTTGTAAAATGGTTATTACACAGTCAGACATTGCGTACAGACCGTGACACGTGTCCTTCAGCAAGGCACTTTGTGCTCATTTGCTGAGCATCTCAACCCATGTGTAGTAAATGGGTACTTGATAAGATTTTATTCCTTGAAGTGCTTGAGCGCCCCATCTTGGCGGCTCGGCGAAAGCCAAGGTAATAATGCTCTGAGCGATTTGAGACTTTGGTGATAAAGCGCTATATGATTACATAAATGGTACCCTGGTGTACCAAACAAAAATCCGCCATTTTGTTTAATTATTTATTTCTTTTTTAGGACTGTACTCTACGTATAGCGTGCATACAAGCGCGCGCTGCACTGCATGCACAACGCAATAGCTGCGATACGGTTGGACGCAAGATGGCGCTACACAATGCAGTACCCCGGGTTACTACGGTACCCCGGGGTACTGCGTGTGTCATCATATAACTATGGTCAATTATTATTATAGTGACCACCTGAGGGAAACGAGAAAAGTGTCTACTGTGGACAGGTGGCCTTTATAGACAGGTTCCATAACATAATATCTCTCTGTATGGGATCAGTTTTGGTTGGCATTATTGGCAAGGATGGCTGCTGTAGACAGGTGGCCTCAAAGACAGATTTGACTGTATGAACATATAATCATTAGTTATCATACATATTTGTATTCTATAGCAGTGGAAATGAATGATGTATAAATCCATCCATATTGCCCACATTCTAATTTTTGATATAATCTTCACAATATTATTGTAAATACTCAAACAAATAATACCTAGTTACAAATAATTACCAGCAAATAAAGGGTTAAATGTTCAACAATTTGAATACACTTTGAGACTATAATAATTTGAAAGAGTATGTTGAATTTTGTTTACCAATCGACTAGTGAGAAGAACCGTTCACAGGAACTTGAGTCCTTTTGGCAATCCTCAGGCACTAGTCGATGGGTTTTCTTCTTTTGTCTTTATACAATAATGTCATTGTTATTCTTTTCCTGGAAATAAAATGAATGTTGTTTTTTTAACTATGGTTATCTTTTTCTCAGGTGAAGATGACGAGGAAGAAGAAGAAGAAGGGTCCCTAACCACAGCTTCTGCGAGGCCACGTCGCCTCTCAGAGCTCAACATACCCACCAAATCCCAACCCATGCCCAAAACAAAGTCGTTGTTTTTATTCTCTACTTCAAATGGGTAAGATAATGTATATGTGTATTATGTACTCAATTTTCTGTTTTATACAAATTTTGCTAGAAATATAAAGACAAATGACCAAAAAAAAACATGACAGAACACGTATCAGGATTTATATACCTACCAAAACACAACCCATGCCCAAAACAAAGTCATTGTTTTTTGTTCTCTACTTCAAATGGGTCATGCAAGTTGACCGGCTTTAAACCTAATTGAAATATACACAGTTAAATTGAATTGATTTGAAAGTTTTATAGTCAAAGATATAATTATTTGTCTTTTTTGTAACATTTTCTGTTTTCAACTAAGTGAAAGAAATCTTGTTTTGAAATGTGCTGTTAATGTACATGTAGCTCTTTCTTTCTGCTCATATTTCATCATCGCATGTATTAGCAGAATAAGATTATGATTCATACGTCATACATTTAGCGCTTGTAACAATTGAACATTTGTGGGGGGGGGGGGGGAGGGGGAAACATTTGCTTTGGATACTGTTCGTTGCGAATTAGTTTGTTTGATTTTTCGTTCTATTATGCTTTCTCATATTGTGCCATATTTGCCATAAAAATATTGTGTTATCATCACAAATTTATGGAGAATAACCTTTTTTATTTATTCTTATATGAACCCTCTGAGTACCTTAGGGTTCTAGTAACTTTGTTTACATGTGCAAAAAGTGATGACTGGTTGATACAATGTATATTGTTGTTATGTAATATCTCCACTGGGTGTTGTGTGAACATTTCAAGTTATATGGACTTTATATGGCCGAGTAATGAGCAAAAATGCAAAGTGACATTCACTAACTCATTGCACTCACTTTGTACACGGTTCTGACGATCCGTTGGATAGTTTGACATCTAAACACTTCAATCGTAAATAACTTTTTAACGAAAGGGAAATTTGAAAAACCGAAACCTGTCCCATGCTTTTTTGGTTAATAAAAATCCAACAAGGTATGAGGGAACCGCTATAATTCCAATTGGATTTTGAGGATTTGGACAATGTTACTAAGTCCCTTTAAATGGGAGAAACCACTCGACCAAGTATTTTTCTTTCTAGTGGACATGAATAATTTGATCCCCCTATCCATCTTTAATGTATAAATGGGGGTTTCAGCTTCATAAGAAGTCTACATGCCTAGACAATTAATTCCCCACATATCTATTGTGTGCATTAAGGAACAACACAATAGAGTAATAATAATAATATACTTGATTTATATAGCGCCTAATATGATTGATAATCATCTCTAAGCGCTTTACAATGATAATATTACCCGTGGTCATAGGATACAATGCAAACCAGCACACATTGTGTGCACCATCTCCACTCCCTGGGGAGTATTGAGACTTGATTCGACTGCTGCACCTAAAGATTAATAAGATGTTATTGTATATCTCTCTTTCTCTCTCACTCACTCTCTACAGATTTCGTCGTATTTGCCACATGATAGTTAATCATTCGTACTTCACAAATTTGGTGCTTGTCATGATCTTGATTAGCAGCGCACTGCTAGCAGCTGAAGATCCTTTGGACCAAGACAAAAAGAGAAATGAGGTGGGACAAACATTCAAACCAAACTAAAAACCAACTCTAAGTTGGACCTATCAATTATGGACAGCCATTTGTAGCTAAGCTTGGAATAAAACATATTCAAAAGCAAATAAATACAAGTATTTGAAACTTGCCGCAACACAAAATGTATATCAATAACTTCAAGGCTCTTTGATAATAACAAATATTGCTGATTTCAATCAAAATGTATGCCTTTTAAATGAACTGTGCCAATAATTTTACAAAGAAACTAAACAGCTTTCCGTAATAGTCTCTACTCTAATTGATGATAACAAATATGACTGATTTGAGTCAAAATGCCTTTTTAAAAGAGCTGTACAGTTACAAAATATGAATCAAATGATAGAGAAATGGATGCGCTCTATCCGTGTAGAAATAATTAGAAATAATAACAGTTGTAATATTCTTGCTCAAATGTAAGCCTGCCAAACCATGAATATGTGGACAAACATCTTTGATGGGTAAAAACACAAATTCGTTATCTCTTCAATGGTTTTTGTACTTACTGTTGGCTTCATTACATATTCCCTACATGTATTATAATGCATCATCTATACATACTTTCTGAAAACTTATGCTAATATTTGTTTATATTTTGATAAAAATTGGTTCTTGATCATGTATAGATTATAAACGCCACAAGGAAGAGACTATTTTTAGCTTTCAAAAGGAAACAAATTACATTGTGAAAGGGATCAAATTGCTAGCTTAACAAAATATCAATTAATTTAATAACAAAATAAAATATTTTTGGATAACTTAATTATACTTCTTAACCTGTTCCCTACGAGTTTATTAAATCCCCATAGACTTTGTACAACCCTCTCGGTTCCCGTGGTCATGGGGTTAAATAATTATTTCATTTTATTTCTCCTGAACGACTTCTGAGAAATCAAGAGATGAGTTACTTTTATAATTAATCATAAATATTATGTTTTTTCCATTCTTTCTCTCCTCTACAGATTTTGAAATATTTTGATTATGGATTTACTACAATATTTACTATTGAAATTATCCTTAAGGTAAGTAAAGTTGCATTATGTAAGCTCGTTATATTTCTCTGAAATAAAACATATAATCAACAAATAGTGCCAAGTTCACACTGGAATTCTGCTAAACTTGTTTTAACTTTCTTATGTATTGACCGATTTTACAAAACTTTTCACTAAATGTTCTCTCAAACAAGCTATTTTAGGGTCTAAAATTCCCATTTAACTTACTTGTAACAGTTCTATTTAGTATAGTATATATTGCATACATAAAAGGTACATTTTTCTTTACTTGTGTTTGATACGTTCAGGCCGAATTTCAATGTAAACGAGCACTTTTTTTGTTAATTATATGCTCCTCGGGGAGTTGAGATGGTGCGCAAGATAATTATGCAGGTTTAAAATGTACCTGATGACCAAGTGTAATAATGCACCTCTGAATAGGGTACCTAGATAGTGGTGCTCTATAAATGCTATATTTATTACAGGTATCAGCAGATTTGACAAATTAATTTAGTAGAAGAACTAATCATTTTAGATAAGATGACTTTTCTGTTGATTTTCTGATAATTTTTTGCATGTCACATATGGATGGATTGTGAGTGTGTGTCCAATGACTGGGGTAATGATGTAAAGCACTAAACTTAGAGATGATTATCAATCATAAATCACATGTCTTTTTGACATTTCCAAATGTAGAACCACTCATTAAGATTAATATTTGCATTTGTATTCTAAATTTATCTATAGGAGACACGAACGAACGATCAATCATAAATAGGCATTATATATATGTGACCGGCTATAGCAAAACCCGGCACTTGTCTGTAATTCATGTTTTTAAGAAATGTGCATTTTAAGTTCACACAATGTGTGTAAAAGATTGTAAAATTGAAACAATCATATCTTCGCCAATTATTGACCAATTAGTTAGAACAAAGGATCAAATGAGAGCTTGTGATGCTGCCTTTGTAATGGTATGAAAATCTACATATTGATTTTTACTGACAAGTGCTGGGTTTTGATATAGCTTGTCTCATATATTGAAACATCATTATTATATTAATGATTCCCCCTCTGCTTTGCATCAACAGGTTGTTGCCTATGGACTTGTATTCCATCAAGGTGCCTTCTGTCGTAATTCTTTCAATTTGTTGGACCTGCTAGTTGTTTCTGTAGCGTACATTTCAATCATCTTTGAGTAAGTATTCTAGCAAATTGTGATTTTAAACATTATGAAACTGACAAGGGCTCCTTTTTAAAAATAAAACTTCTTCGATTGTTGTAAATGTCCAATTATTTTAAATACACTGCTGATCGCAGCCAATCAGCATTGAGCATTGTAGCTTTTGCCATACAATAATTGGACACTGATTGACTCATTGAACAGATTTCCCGTGATCGGGATATAGTGCAATAATGAATTTAGATACTACAGAGATTGGAGATATATGCAGTGTATGTATAGATTTAAAAGAAACTTTAGATACAGACATATGTATTTTACTGTAGGTTAAATTGGGAGACGTTGTTACGCTCATTGAACAGTTGATAATTGGAATTGCCATATAAAAGAATAATTCATATTAGTAACTATAATCTTCAACTAATGCTTTTGTTTTCATTTACAGTGGAAAGGGAATCTCCGCAGTGAAGATTCTGAGGGTACTCAGGGTGCTTAGGCCACTTAGGGCAATCAATAGAGCCAAGGGGCTTAAGGTAAGACTAATTGTATTTATATTTCTGTCAAGACTAAATATCTTGTTTTCTCCAGTTACTGCTTAGAATTTTCTGTGATAAGTAGAAATTATAATTTAAACTGTTTCACTATGTTGTAGTTGGGTGCATTTTTGTTTGGTAATTAAAAGGTTAATAACAAACCAAACTATTTCATATATTTGTCTCAACTGTTTGTCAGTATTGTTGTATCTGCTTGAAGAAGAGCTTCCCTGAACAAACAGAAAGCAAACTTTATTTTACCCGAACTACATGTAGTTGTTATTTATCGAAAAAAAATTACATGATTTTCACCTTGATATTACTTTTTCACCATAGCATGTGGCACAGTTGCCATCAACATGATTGGGAATATCATGCTTGTGACGCTGCTCCTACTCTTTGCAACGTTTAACAAACGTAACACAATTCAGTAATGAAATAAATAGACTTGAAGTTACACTGAATACATGTACATGCATAAACTGTTTAAAAACAAATAAATATTTGCGTTTTCTTTACCCACCATAGCATATGGTTCAGTGTGTGTGTGTGTGTGTGTGTGTGTGTTGCCATCAAAATGATTGGGAACATCATGATTGTGACAGTCATTCTACTCTTCATGTTTTACAAAGTCAATAGTTGACAACAAGGAAACGGATTAGTTCTTTAATCACTTATTAATTCATGAAGTATACTGTGGAGATGTATGAATTATTTGAAATAATGAATATCTGTGTTTTCTTTTCCCACCGTAGCATGTGGTTCAGTTTGTGTGTGTGTTGCCATCAAAACGATTGGGAACATCATGATTGTGACATTCGATCTACTCTTCATGTTTTACAAAGTCAATAGTTGACAACAAGGAAACGGATTAGTTCTTTAATCACTTATTCATTCATGAAGTATACTGTGGAGATGTATGAATTATTTGAAATAATGAATATCTGTGTTTTCTTTTCCCACCGTAGCATGTGGTTCAGTGTGTGTTTGTTGCCATCAAAACGATTGGGAACATCATGCTTGTGACGCTGCTCCTACTCTTCATGTTTGCCTGCATCGGTGTCCAGCTCTTCCGAGGAAAGTTCTTCTCCTGTACAGACAGCTCCAAACTTACCGAGGATGAGTGTCAGTAAGTCAGCTTTATATCCACCCTTATTTCTCTTTTTTGTGTGTATATTCTCAGAAAAGTTATTATCTGCTTTTGCATTTTAAAATGAGAATAACAATGGCTTGTTATTCTTAACTAAATAGCTTCTAACTTATAGCTGTCTGCAACTCGAAGGGCTATATATCTGACCGGATGTTGGGTCAGTATTAAGGTCATAGGACAAAATTCACAAGACAAAATAGGTTTTTGTATTAAGATTGGATGCATTTTCATAGTGAAATCCTGATGAAGCATACCTATGCTAAATATTCAACAGATAATACCCCTGAAACCTTGTTCTTGTCCTATTCTATGGAAACCTTATTGATAAAGTTCACTGTGAAATAGGCTTTTTATGGCTGCCATAAAGTTTAGTGAAGTTTTATTTTAAAAACTCTATTAACTCTAATTGCAATATTTGTATATATCTATTTTTTTTTACAGTGGTCAGTTTTTTGTGTACAAGAATGGAGACCTGGCCCAGGCAACTGTGGAAGAAAGAGTGTGGGACAGCAACGAGTTTGACTTCAATAATATAGGCAGCGCTATGCTGGCCCTTTTCACGGTGGCAACGTTTGAAGGTTGGCCCCAGTAAGTAATCAAATGATTAAAGAAATGTAAAATTGGTATAATTTGCAAAAGTCTATAGGAAAATAAAACAATCCGACATAAACTTTGTCTTGACATAGCACTAAAACAATTGGACTTCAATAATATAGGCAGCGCTATGCTGGCACTTTTCTTAGTCGCAACGTTTGAAGGGTGGCCCAAGTAAGTAATCGATTGATTAAAGAAATGTAAAATTGGTATCATTTGCAAAAGCCAATAGAAAAAGAAAAAAAAAATAGCATAAACTTTGTCTTGACATAGTATTAAAACAGTTTGACTATAATAATATAGGCAGCGCTTTTCAAGGTGGCAACGTTTGAAGGTTGGTCCAAGTATAATAAAAGTAAAATGTAAAATTGGTATAATTTGCAAAAGTCTATAGGAAAAGGAACAATCCAACGTAAACTGTGTCTTGAAATAGTACTAAAACAGTTTGACTTCAATAATATAGGCAACGTTGACGGGTGGCCAAAGTAAGTAATCAATGATTAAAAAATAAAGTATGAATCCAATATTGTGTACAAATTAGAAAATGATTTTAAATGTGTTTTTAAATGATTTTAAAAGTCTCATCCTAAAATTTGCAGCTATGTAAAAGAACTTATATAATGATATAATTGAAATAAAAAATAAAAAATAGTGGAAAACTAATTTAATATATGCATTTCATTTTGATTACATGAAAATCTTGTTAATATTTTAAAATTAAGTCTTCTACAAAACAGATATAAAAATGTAGGTCATGAAACTTTCAACAAGTCACCTTTGATTGGTACATATATTGATTATATGCAAGGATGCATATTTGTGTCCTATTGTTTGTGTAAATTTCATCTCTGGTATTTCCTGCATGTAAATTTCACTTGTATATTTCAGCCAGGTGCTGATTGTTAATTTAAATCCAAAACAATATAACACATTGCATTCTAAGTGGTTGCCTTTCTGGGGGAATTTGTAAACAGCCTTGTACATTTCAAGTCTGGTATTTCCTGTTTGTAAATTTGTTGAATGTTAAATTCTCTGCAAAATAAAAGAAAACATTGAATTCCAATGTGTTGCAATTTTGCTGAATTTTGTAAACAGCTACAGACAGTAGCCAGTGTCACACAATTATTTAGATAATAGTTATCTAGATAATTCACTTATGTTTGTGATAGACAGGTGCTGTATATGCTACAAATTATCTAGATAATTATCTAGATAATTGGCCCCAGTGTGTCACCGACTAGTGTATGTAGATGCCATCAATGCTATTTCCAGTTTGGCATTGTTAGCCAAACAATTTGTAAAAAATACAGCTGCCAACCCTCTCTGATTTTCAGGGAGGCTCCTTGATTTTATTTATTTGTTTTAATACATCACATCACACAAATGTCAGTGCCTCGCTGATTATTATAAAGAATATTCACATTTAATATGCTGTATGCAGTTGATAGAAACTTCCCTGATTTGTTTTAATGAATCCTCCCTGAAAGCTGAATGTAATGGTTAGCATCTCTGAAAATGCATCACAAACGAGTTCTTAATTTCTGATGATTGACATGGGAATAAAACCTTAACTTAATCTTACTAAAAATATCTTAACTTTCATAGCAAGAAAAATAATGTTTTTGTTTTGCTAATTACTCTTTCCCAACGTTAATCAAGAAAGGCACTTAATCCTCCAACTAATCAAATAAATCAAAGGTGTAAAATAAAATATGGAGTACATGTATGCCCTCTTGTTTAAATAACTTGCTATGCCCTGTACCAGTGGCAGATTTTTTTCTTGTTCACCATAGAGATGTATTTGTGTCATTACTTTCCTCTTAAAAGCTGTGTTATTTCTCTCATGTCCTTACAGTATGATTACAGTATTCCTTTCCTTACTTTATTTTCTCTATAAATGTGATCATCACATTCTTAGTGCTCAACTTCTCTACTCCCTTGATCAAAACTGTAATTATTTATTTCTTTACTTACTCTACTAGACTATTATAATTTTATGTGGCAATAGATACTAGTTATAAAGAGAATGTTGGGCCAATACACAACAACTGTATGCCGGTGTCAGTCTTCTTGGTTGCGTACATCATCATCATCATCATCATCACATTCTTGAATGTGAACATACATAATCATGTGACATAAATTGTGTTTACTTTCTTTTTTTTAACCCTTATCTATCAGACTGTTATATGTGGCGATAGATACTAGTGATAAAGAGAACGTTGGGCCGATCCACAACAACCGTATGCCGGTGGCATTCTTCTTCTTTGCGTACATCATCGTCATCGCGTTCTTTATGGTGAACATCTTTGTCGGTTTCGTCATCGTCACCTTCCAGAACGAGGGGGAGCAGGAGTACAAAAATTGTGAACTGGACAAAAACCAGGTGGGTAAAAAAAATCTCTGATTTTGACATATCAAACAATACTGACAAATACAGGCAAACAAATTGAGATATTGAGATTCATAAATCATACGATTTTTTGTTATCGTAAACCAGGGTGATTTTAGCCACTTTTTGATAAGGGTGTATTTTCATCAAGCCTCACTTTTTGGAACATATTATTTAAATTATTGTTTGAAATTTACTCTCATAGGGTAATGTACAAATTCTGAAATTTGTTCTATAAAGTGAGGCTTTATGAAAATACATCCTTCTCAAAAAGTGGCCAAAGTCATCACGGCGGCCAAAGTCACCCCGGTTTACGGTACTAATTGTTTCCTGTTTATACAGATAAGTTACCTTGAGTTATGCCCTGAAGGCCACAGTGCAAATTGTATACTGTTTACATACCTACAAACAGATATTTGTGTTAAAAATATTACTAATATGATATAGCAAATATTAACCCGTTCCCTACAAGTTTATGAACTCCCCATAGACTTTGTACACAACCCACTCGGTTCCCGTGGTCAAGGGGTTAATAACATAATTGCATAGTATACTCCCTATTTGCTTATTACTAATGTAGTGTAGGGAGTAATTACATAATACAAGAATTTGAGCGGAAAAATTTAAACATGTTATAACAGAAAATGTAAACATGTTTATCATAGATTTGTATTATATCTACTTTTCCCCATCTTTCCTTGCAGAGAAATTGCCTTGAGTTTGCCCTGAAGGCGAAGCCACAGCGCAAATACATCCCAAAGAATCCCAAACAGAAGCTTGTTTGGAGAGTAGTTACATCGCAAGCGTTTGAGTATGTCATATTTGTACTAATCATGCTCAACACCATTATCCTAGCTATGAAGGTGAGATCCCATTAATAATTTTGTCAGTTTATTTTGCCATTTCTTGCCACACTAATTTAAGGAATAAACATTTAGTTTATATTGTTTTTTATGTATTGTTTACGTGTAAATATTTGATACTTCTACGATAATGTAGACTTTGATTTTGAAGGTTCATGATTCAATTTCAATTTCGTTTTATACTTTTTGTATTATCATATATGCATGCATGTACAGTATTGCTTTGTTTTCTTATGTAAAACATCAAACATATTGCAATTTCTCCCTTGCAGTATCGGACGCAATCTTCAACGTACAAGGCCGTGTTGGATCACATGAATATCGTCTTCACGGCCGTCTTTACAGTGGAATTTTTACTCAAAATAGTTGCCTTCAAGCCCAAGGTAATTGAATTGCCAAGAAAGAATGAAGAATAATTGTTTCATTATAGTATTTATGTATAGATGTATTACGATGGAGGCACTACATCAGGTGGGGAAAGGATTATGTCTCTATTGTTGATGATGTTGTTTTATTGTTATTAATAAAAAATCTCTCCTTGACCATGTCTCTAGACAATTGGCCTGAGCTTCATTGATTTTGGGGAGGCATTATTATTATTATGTTTATTATTTTAATTTTTTTAAAATTTTAATGTTTGATTGTTTCATCACATTACGTTTCATTAAGTTAGCCGTGATCTCCACCACGGTGGAAATCAACTCAACCATTTTAATAGCTTTCGTCAACATTCCATGCCCTGTTAACTGCCCTCCCGAGACCTAGTGGTATTATAGAGATAATCTCCTCCGGTTACACGCAGTAAACCGATAAGAACGGTGTAAACGGTGATAAAATTCTACTAGAGGCACGAATCTCTCAACCTCTCCTCAGGCCTGAGAAGCGGATATTTTCTAACTTGGGTGAAACGTAATGAATCTACCATGAAATGTTCTCAGACCATTTTGCAAGCATAACAAATTAGACAGATACATGTATATGACAAGCCTATCTTATACGCTACTATTTTTGTGTTTGATACAGAACTACTTCCGAGATTCTTGGAACGTTTTTGACTTTATCATCGTGTTAGGAAGCATCATCGACATTATAGCAGATAATTTGTCGGTAAGTCAGATTCACTTTCATAGCTTTACAGATTCCTTTTCATCAAAAGGAATGTCAAAAGGGTTTCATTATTTTTAAAAAAGGATGCAACTGTGATATAAATGTTGCCAATATCCATAAAAGGATATGTCTTAGATTTAGTTTGGAGTCTTAATTTGGAAAGGATAGATAAATATATGGGATTCATGGTGATTAAGCCCCCCAAATGCTCCCAAACCCTGAATATAATGAAAGACCCCTCTTAAAAATCCAATAAAGTTCAATGTCAAACTTAATTTAACTTTAGAGTGCTATTTTAATGCAGTCAGCCTGGAAAGTGGGTTATTTCCCTTTGCTTTAAAAATAGAAAAATGTTAGCTTCTAAGGATAATACTTTTATACAGAATAGTTGGTTTTATATTGATAATTGCTATAACATGGAGTGTTTTGAATTGGAGTTTTGCTTTATACTAACTTTCCATAAATAATTGTATGTTAGCAGGTTGATTGAAGAATGATAATTGCACATCTAACTTCATGTACATGTATAAGCAAATAATTACAACAATTTTATAGAAAAATGCAACCATGTTTTTGTTACTTTCTACCTTCCACGCTACCACATGGGCAATCTTTTAAGCAACGAATGGGCGTATGTTAAGCATAAGCTGATCTAACACAGAATAATTTCTTTCTCAAAATTGTGGTGTTTGTTATTTGTTTAACACCAACTCAGATGTTTTATACAGTACAATACTAACAAGTTGGCACAAGTCTAGTATTTTAAAGGTATTACATTTGTAGACTAATAGGACTAAATTAGTAGAATCATTATAATAATTTTAAAAAACCACAGTATTGCTTGAAAGTGCACATTCTAAAATATATTTGACTGTTTTAATCTCAGTTGATATTTTATCTCATAACAAACTGGAATAGCCAATTTATGTATAAGTGTTTGAATGAAATATTTAATGTATCTCTTTAAATTTCATTAACAATGTTTGTTTTGCATATTTTTGCATCAATACCTAATCATAACAATCATTGATTGTGTTTTGGTGTGATCATAACATACATTGCATCAAGTCATTACTAACATATTGAACCCTGCTTAATCTTTTCATTTTGTTCATTTATTTTGATCCTTCTCCCAAACCTCATTACCAAATTGGCAACCCTCCTCGTTCATCTGCATATTTGTGTGCCTGATGGTTTGAACCCACCTTTTTCAAACCTCCTGTATTTCTTTAAAAAACAGAGAATACAGAGGGTTGGTACCTTTTTTGTATTGAAAATAAAACACAGCACCGTGTCACTTTTTATATATTCACTTTTTATTTTGATTTTTTATTATATTTCACATACAGTTTGCATGCTATATGCAATGTACAATGTAGTACCCTTACGTTTGTCTTACAGTTTCACCATATCAATGATATTATTTCAGACTTGAGACTTGTCTTAAAGTAGGATGGATTCCTGCAGTTGAAAAGAAGAAAAAAATCAAATTCCATAATTCTAAACAGGGGATGAAATCAATGTGATATCAGACAATTTTAAACAATAAACATAAGTAATACACGTAGCTTATAAATGTACAAACTTATGTCATATACAGTTGTATTTTAATTTATTTGTATTTATTGAATTTTGAAGAAGAACAAATTATTCAAATAGCGACAAAAAGAAATAACCCAAAGAGAATATGTACAATGATTAATGTTCATGGCATGGCACCAAGTTTAATAACAGTGATTTTCATTTAGAAATAAAAACAACACTAGTTGTGTATGCTCATTTAGATCACAAATAGTTTTCCCCAAGTACAGTTGTACGACTTGTTTGTTATAAACACAAGCACTTTGTTAAGTCAAAGTATTGATAGTCTTTATAAGATATATTGATGTTCACTGGATAGAAATAGCTGCAGAGTAATTATCACATGCATCTATTTAACAATTTTTAGTTAAGTGCTGCTATTAAAAATAGATAATACTGGCAAAAATCAATGCAGCTGCACCATTTGAAAGTACACATGCACGGTGAATTTATGTTGCTCCTTCAAAACCCATTCATAGTTTTAATGAGTGCATGAAACAGAGAATTCTAGGGTAGGAATATTTGAAATAAGCATCAAAAGTATTCATACACTTTGCCTGGTATTACACATTTTACTTGTATACAAAAATGCTCAAAAAACACATAAGTTAGAATATATCTAGCTTCATCAGCTATTACATTGGCTGAAGAGTTATGCAAAATTCAGATGGTTAGCCATACCTTATAGTGGCTTTTGATACTAATGTATTGTATTGAGTTTGTATCACATATTATGATGATGGCTGTAAGATTATGTAAGATAACCCAGAATTACTGCTAAAGCATTACAATAAAAATAATGACTCATTTCTAACCACTTATTGAGAGAGGGTTGAGAATTAGTTGGTTATGTATAGCTGCTCAAATAACAGCATGATGTCTTTACTTTAATAGTGAATGATCCCTGCACCATCCCCTCAAAATGAGGATATAAATGACACTTTATATAGGGTACTTTGCTCCTAGCTTTGTCCTATTCTTCTTAACCCATTCCTTACAAGTTTATGAAATCCCCATAGACTTTGTACACAATCTCCTCGGTTCCCGTGATCAAGGGGTTAAATATCCCCATCATTTTGCCTACAGCTAAAGATTCTAGTGAATTCAAACTAATATAAGTGGAATGCATCAACTAAAAATACCCATGAATTCGAACTACCAAACATCCAATAGACGTACCAACTTAACCAAATTACCAACAACCAAAGCGGAATATATCGACAGACATCTGACCCATGTATCTATTCCATTTTATTCATTTTCCAGTGGGTTTATTAAAAAGACCCACCCCTTTCCCCATCAACTGTTTGAAATCTTCATGATTACCAGTGCTGTAGGACTCGAGTCCGGACTCGGACTCGAGACCGGTCTCGGACTCGAGACCGGTCTCAAGTCCGTATTTCTCGGGACTCGGACTCGGACTCGGACTCGAGCCTAAAAGACTCGGTCTCGGACTCGGACTCGACCAATGGTGACTCGTGACTCGGGCGAAAATCGGGCCGAGACCGGCATTTTTTCCGTTTTCCCACGTTTATTTATAGTTCATAAAACTACCCAGCGCAAGCAACTGATCAACCAGGCAACCAACTGACCGACCACCCAACCGACCTACCGACCTACCGACCGACAGACCAACCAGGTAACTAACCAGCCAATCTACCAGATGACTAACCAAAAACAACTGACTGTCCAAATGAACGAACGAATGACCAAACAACAAACCCACTGACTAACCAACAATTCAAATAAGGGACATCTGAACACCTCAATCCACAGTGAGCATGATGTACTCAGTGCACTAATCATTGTAGAAATTGTTCTCACACATTTAGTTAGTACACATTGTAATAAAGTGTTTAAATATGATAAATAAATGATGTTGACACTTACCCTTACTCACTGTTCAGGTTTAACTAGTTGTAATAAATATACTTATACGTCCTATGTATCATGCTTGAAAAATGCCTCCTTGATTACTAGAATCAAAGTAATTTTCATTAACTTGTTAAATCTTGAAGTCAGTAGTGTAAGGCAGGTTTGTTACATTGGTGGGATTTTCCACATTCTATATTTCTATTATTAAATTCTTCTCTTTCCTCTCATCGATCTGAAACTTTTCTTCATTGTACCAGTTTGAAAAATACTAATTAATTGGGAAAATCGCTATAACAAAAGGAAAATTACTCTAAATACAAAATAATACCCAATGCTCCAAGATCATTTGAAACTCATGAAATGCTAAGCAGCCAAACTTCACATTTATTATTTATAAAAAAATTGCACCCCTCACGGTTATGAAGAATATTTGTTTTAAGTGTAGCACAAGCAAGAATGGTGGCACAATTACATTTAGTCTAGATGCACAAATTATTACAGTGGTTCACATTACAGTATTGTGCAACTTACTTATTTTTTATATATTTTTGTTATGGATTCGGTTTTGATTTATTGCGTGACTGTTTGTAATAATTATTTTTGCACAATTCAATTGTCATGTACATTGATATTTTACTCATTATTTTCTCTGCAAGTTGTAAAAGGTTGGCAGAGATTTAGGTACATTAGTTATCCTTTTGAAATTGAAGCTGATGAAAACAAAAACTATTTCTTTGAATAGCATACTGCAGGCATTCAAAAGAATTTATTCACTTTAATAATGGATATATGATTCTGGTCATTAAAATCAATCCGTGAGGTCATTTATTATAAATGCTGATTATTCAAACATTTTCTTAACCAAAAGTTGGGCTGCTTAGTGATTTAAATTTGAAGTGAACAAACCCCTAAAATGTGGATTTAGGGGTAAATTTCTGCCAGCTGGATTGATCACTTGGTTTATTCACCTCATATTGTATTGTCCTGTATTGTGTCACTTGTTTGTATTCAGTTGTTATGTTTCACACACACACACTTACACTGTATGTTAAAGTATACATGTATATTCACCAGTATCATCAGATTCAGTATTCATCAGATTGTTAAGTAATAACGCAGTATCATAAGTTTGTTAAGTAATAACACAGTATCTTTGATTTTAACTAATTCATATTCTGGGATAGATATGGCACAAATAACGCTAACAACTCTACTACCAAATATATTGATAGTGGACTCCAGACTTTTTTGTGTTATAACTATTATACTTTGAATTTGGTCAATTATTTATTGTTTCCATGAATTTCTATGATTGTGCGTTTACTGTTCGGTTTTATAAGAAGTCAACAATGGCTAATTATAATAGTTTTTTCTTTTCTTTTCAGAAAAAATAATCTATTTACCAAGTAAAATAAAACTGCAATAAAAATTTTTTGTTTAAATGAACAGATACTTGTTTTATCATAATGCATTTACCAATATGTGTATAAAACAAGGGGAAAATATGTTAGGAAACCAAATTTAAACAAGATGCATGATTAGTATGATCATACAAGTAATGGCATAATAAGCTGAACTTGAAATAAAGTTTGTTGCGTATCACATACATGTACATTGTTGTTTGTCATGTTTTGTATTGTTGATTGTGACCATGAAGACATTTGGTGATTAAAACCAGATTAGTTTTCAAACATGTGGACTCAATCTATCATATCTTCTCTCATACCGACCCTATTTTTTCCCTTTCTTCGGCTTCTGTCATTGTTCGGATATGCGATGGCCAGGTTGTTAATCGGGTAAATCAGAAAACAAATTCTGTCAATTTATAATATATCAGAACACTGTGATACCCCAGTATTTCCACCATTAGATATCCTATTAAATATATCCATAATATATTAAATCACTATGTATTTCCACTTTTAAATAACAACATATACCTGTAATAGATGTCACAATTTATTGAAGTTGCACTCCCATATTGGATAGGAAAATCGAATATGAATTGTCATTTATAGAAATGAATGTGTTAGACGCCACACTGTATTAAATCCCTTATTGATACTTTTCACTTTAATTAGGAAATATACTTTCAAGAGCCTTTAATATAAAACTGTTCTTGTCACCACACCACTAGCATAAATAAGTTTGATTATTCTCTTTTGTCCATACAGATACACGTATATCTCGTTATTCTTGCAAGGTCCTGATTTACGTTTTTTATTCTTTGTGGCTCACTCGCAAGTTATCACCTTCAACATCTTCGTGGTCCAAAATCAGTCGTTGGTGGCCCCAAGCAAAGAAAATATTTAAATGGGTCTTATTATATTTTATTGCCCAGTTGAGAAATTATAACATTTATGACATTTATGTCATAAATTGTGATAATTTCAAGCCTCTACATATCATAAAACCTGTAGTAGAGAATATCCTACACATGCTGAAAGAGTAAATTACAGATCTATACATATCACATAACCTGGCAGTCCACAAGTCCACAAGTTCCTAATCCAAGTCCCCAAGAAAATAGCATGTTCCCATTTGTTTTACATTGTGACTCGGCTCGGGAGTCCGAGTCACAAGACCATCAAAAGAGCAGTCTCGAGTCCGGACTCGAGTACAGCACTGTAATCGGGTTGCCTTTTTACTAGGCCTTGTGTCTAAAAATCCTAAGCGACTGGTGAGAGACTGCACCAAATGAATATACAGTCAAACCTGTCTTAGTGGCCACCTGTCTATAGTAAGGAAATAATTGATGATTTTGAGTGCGATAGGGCACGTCTATTTGCACGAATCGTGCAGCCACGTCAATACTATTGAACGAGCTACGAAGTAGCGAGTTCAATAGTATTGACGTGGCTGCACGCTGAGTGCAATAGACTGCCCTCACACGAGAAATCATTAATTATTTTCTTTATATAACAACTACACTTTTGACACAAAATATGTTTTTATAATCCCAGGAAAAACGATGCCGTTCCAACATGTCCATGAAGCTCTAACCAGTTCCAAAAGAACTCGCTCTTTTTTGTGTACAAAAAAACTACAATGTCCCGTCATCCTTTCTCTAACCAGCATAAAAGCGACTCAACACTTTGTCTAGTTCATCCGCTTTCAAATGATCAACATCCTCAATCAAGAGAGTTTAGCCCTACACATTTTGCAAAAGCTTCAAGAGGATTCACTGCATATTTAGTTAACTTTTTGGTATACAGAGTAACGTTCAATCAAGAACATTTGCTAGGCCTAGCCCTAGTTCATCTTCAGTTTAATAACACAAAATTTGCCATTGTAAAAGTAATATACATACCATGTTCGATCCAGTGTACAATAAACAAACAATGTCAATAATGTAATCCAGATAAACAATCCAAAGAAGGTGCGAGTCAATATTTTAATCCAGATGAATAATCCAAGTGAAATAGGGTACCGTGGGTGCTGGAGAACCCGGACAGTCACACACAACACAGTGCGTCATTGACTTTGTACACGCACCGTTCGCGGTGTCCGGGTTCTCCTGCACTGCGATAAATTGAACCTTCGTGCATGAAATCGCGCCGTGCGGAAACCCGCTTTGCCGTTGAGCGATAATTTTTTATCAGCAAAGGCAACGCGATATTACGGTCCAATTGGTGTAAGTTTCTACCGAAATGAACTACTGAGCGTAGATTTACAAAAGCAAGAATAAAGATTATAAAAATTGTAATCTCAAATTATCGTGAATAAAATAAAAAATAACAAATTTTGGAGTTTAAAGACTGACTTTCAAGCGATTTTCTGGATAACCAGGAGGACTACAGAACAGCAATATACATGTATTTTATGAGCAATATGCAGATAAATCGTTTGATATAAGTTTCGAGTCGCATGTTCAGTGCATTCTCGGCAAATCTAATTTCAAAGGTAGCCCTTTCCATTTTTTGGCCGGGTTCTCCCCCCGTCCGGGTTCTCCAGCAACTACGGTACTTGAGTTCAAAGTGCGAGAACTAAGCGTAGTAGTACCAGTACTTAGAACGCTTAAACGCGACGCGGTCTTTGTACATGGGAGAATTAGAAGTACCTGACGTGTGTACAACCTTTATGAACTTCTTACGACGCGACCAGACAGCTTGTGCGCGCTTAGCGCGCTTGTTGTCTGAGCAACAGAGTAAACTCGCAACGCAGTATAAGTAAACAAACAAACAACGATTAAAGCACGCTTATAAAAATGCAGCGAAGCTCGCTGCATGCATGCATATTCACACGACGCGTAATGTACGTTTAATAACGTGTAGGGTGTACCACCGGTACATCACTCCTTTAATTGATGACGTCAGCCGTGCAATAGTCGACTATAGCACGGCTGACGTCAGTTACTGAGTGCAGATAGATCATTTTTTCTGAATAGCATGTGACCTGAATTCAGCCAATCACAACACGAGAACATTCTAAGGCGTTATATAATAGCCACTAAAAGCATTCCTCTGCTGAAAATAACTGTGTTATAAAAAGTACCTGTCTATAGATGTCACCTGTGACTAATTTGTACTCATGCATCTATTATTCACTTAAAACATCATTTTCATTTATTCATCTATTATTGGCACACTAGAATATGGATTAGAACGGGAATATACTGTATGCACAATTAGCTTGAGTTTAACGTTTATTAAGAATGTTTTTTGGTTTCTTTTCAATCTTAGGGGATGTGGTAGGCAGGCCTAACATGTACATTTATTAATCGCATGAAGTACTTTTAATTCACAATGCATTTTGAGAACCAGGACTAATGCATAGATATTTCACGTAACTGGTCACCCATCCCCTTCTACAAAGAATATGAATTATCAAATTGGTTTGTCAAGGTTATTTATGTAAATTATAACAGTTATTAAATCAAAGAGCGTTTTTTGTTGTAATCGTTCTGGCATCCTAAGTTTAAGTCATCATCTTCAGCTGTGTGTTAGCATGCAGACTGACATTTTCAAGCAGTTGTACAATTATCAATGAATATACATGTACTGTAGTTCTAGCAGTGGGTACATAGTATAATTATATCAGGGACAAGAGAGCACAACAGTACAGAGGCCTTTTGGAGGCCTTTATATCATTCAGGAAATAGAGAGGTTCATATCACTTGCATGTTTAGATTTTAGGCATGCCCTATTAACAAATCTTATTCCAGGCAACCTGAATGCTTGCCTGACATAACAACTAATGTATATTAGGTAGATTCCAAGTGTTCAACTGTAGTTTGCAGGAATAGGTTGATTTGGTCATATGAGGCGCTATATAAATCAAAACATTAGTATTACTTATTATTTTTTGAAAGCCTGACTCCATGTTATCATATATACCGACATAGCAAGGATGTACATTGTATTTGAATATTTTGGTGAACCAGCAATTTATCCCAGAAGTGATGTGGATTGAGTCTGATTGTACTTATACAAATTTAGTCATTGTTCTAAATAATAATTATTTCAGCTGCATCAACTATAAGTAACATCAAGGCCCTTAAAAGTTTAAAATAGGATTGAGTTACAGTAGATTTTTTAACTGAATGCTTTATTCTCACAGATAGAAACGATAGGTCCAATATGGTGCAGCTTTAAAAAAAAAATGTTTTCAATTATTTGTATTGTATCCTGAATTACACATGATTGTATTTGTCTTCTCCTGTATAATTTTCTAATGGACACAGCATTCGGTAAAGTTCAAGCTTACACATTTCATTGTGTTTCAATCCCTTCTCACAAGTATTTAGCAAGATCCCATCAGCAGCACAATTCTAGTGAAAAATCCCGAGTTTTCACCCAATTTCATGATAGAAATAGTCATACACACATCATAATTCTTTTCCAATAAAATTTGCTTTACAAATTTCTTACTTAAAGAACAAGTTTCCAAAATGGTTACATCATTTCATTACGTAGTGAGATCCATTGACACATAGTAGTCATTTTACAATCAGCATTTGCTTGGCAGATCTTTTTGAAGTATAATAGAAACAATATCCCCAAATGTTCACATCGTTTCATAATTTAGAAATAGCCCACACACACAATGCAATCCTTCTTTTATAATTCTCATTCAGTTTGTTTTATAAATCTTCTTGAATTTATGTTTATAGCGACACAGACACACCTCATTTGACTATTATTTAGCTTGTGCATTCAATAAAATGTCATATATAAATGCAAAAAAAAAATTGCTCTTTGCATGGTAGTACGTTCCCACATTTGTTTTAGTGCAGATCTGCATTGACAATGTCGATAGAAACATTAAAACTTGATGTAAGTCATAATGATACAGAACTTGAATTATGAAGGCAAAGACAGGATTTTGCATCTTTGATTAAAGTTTTTAAGAACTCTGTATTTGTTCTGCATAAAACAGTAATGTTATAATAGTTATAATAGTATAATAGCTCCAATATGTAATGTAGATTTAAGGCTACATATTTTGTTCAGGTGACTTTTCTTTTCTCATGGTATTTAAACCCAATCTCAAGATGCCATTATGGTTCCTACTCTATAGATGATATTGTTTCCAAGAATATGTCAACCTAAAGATTTTAAAGAGATTAATCCTTAGATAAGCTGGAATATGATATGTAATGAACCCATAGGTAAGCTAATGCGATTGAAGGGGTTATTGGGGTTTTCCCCCACCCTCCCTGGTTGCCCTCTTTTTTGTGGAAGAAACACCCTCTATTGACCTCTTGAAATTTGTCAACTGGCTGACAATTAAGCCACATCTTGTCATCTTAGACAGCTAACAATTGTTCAACTTCTGCTAATCACCTCTACAACCGGTGTAACAACACCACTGAGCTCGTTTTAATAGACACTTCATTTTATCTTATTTTTAAATCCCCTCTTTTCACTTACATATCGCAACTTTAGCCAGCGGAACAAACGCAGTTCATCATTTACTCTTTAAGATTCCTTTATCTGTGAAATTCTATTTCCTTTAAAACATTGATACAACAGCAGAAACCACATAGGTCAGTATTTAATAACTTTGATTCTTACAACGTTTTGATGTTTAATATTTTACATTCGAATTGATTGCTCCTACAGCCAGCGGAACAAACGCAATTTAGCATCAACTTCTTCAGACTGTTCCGCGTGATGCGACTGGTCAAACTCCTAAGCAGGGGAGAAGGGATTCGCACTCTGCTCTGGACATTCATCAAGTCTTTCCAGGTACATGAGAATTCAAATTCAAATTATCACAGATCTGGTTGGTTAAATTTCAGTTGTCATACACAATAACTTTAACCCTCAGTACACTAGTAATAATAACTCTGTTCGGCATCATGCTGTTAAAATTCTGCTCTGGACAATTGCCATCAACTGTAATGTTGATAACTTTGTAAGAACTTTGGAAAGAATCAAATTATTTGGACTAAGTGTGTTCAAAATGTTTATTCTTGGTAGATTATGCTAATTTGTCCAGTTAAAAAAGAAATTGTCATAATTTTTCTCAAAATATATTCCATTGTAAAAACACTTGGTGTGTTTTTGTAATTTATGCTTTGTCAGATATAATGTATGTTGAATTCACATGACATTTTAATTGTTTTTTCTTTTATTATATGCATAATTATGAAAGGATTTGTTAAATTCATTGTTTAGGAATTATAAATTGATTTTAAATTATTTCCCCTTTCTTTTATTCCCTTCCCTGCAGGCCCTGCCCTACGTAGCATTATTAATAGTCATGTTGTTCTTCGTTTATGCTGTAATTGGAATGCAGGTAAGGTTACACTGTATGTTATATAACATGTCACATAACATGTTACATAACATGTCATATCATATTCAAAGAAAGTCATTTTCATTATAAAATACAGCTTTTGCCCCGTCATGTCCATTTGGTATTTTTAAGCACATAAAATTCTATTTTCTGTCGTATAAAGAAAGAAATTTTAAATTAAAAAATACAATATTTTATCAGCCTTGATCCTTTGATAAGGGAAGAAATTACTTTTTGCAGCAAATAACATTTCATTTACTCTCAGAACGATTTGTCATGTCAGTTTCCCTTGCTAAAATGAATAGAATTTGTTATTAAAGTGCAACATATCCATTGATAAATTGATGCTCAAGGCGCTATATCTGTATCAATAACATCATGTCTGAGCCCTCTGTTCAGATATATATATTTGGTATTTGTTGATCATACCAGGGCCCCGTAACATAAAGATTCACAATTAATCGTACGTACGATCAATCAATTGATCGTACAATTGATTTATTGATCGTACGATCAATTGATCAATCATACGATTAATTGTGAATC
The DNA here is from genome assembly GCA_037951105.1 of Echinarachnius parma. Taxonomy (NCBI): domain Eukaryota; kingdom Metazoa; phylum Echinodermata; class Echinoidea; order Clypeasteroida; family Echinarachniidae; genus Echinarachnius; species Echinarachnius parma. The sequence continues at coordinate 66,412 of JBAMJV010001208.1, read as the reverse complement.
TTTATGTTACGGGTCCCTGATGGTTTAGTACTATACAGGAAATTCAGGAATCGTTATATTTTTCACTAATATGGCCCTTTTTTGTACTCATTCCTCCAACAGTAGATGAAACTACAGGAATCATTTTATTTTATCACTAACATTGCCCTTTTCTGTATTCGTTCCTCCGACAGATATTTGGTAGAATTGCGATAACACTAGATGGTGCGATAAACAGGAATAATAACTTCCAGACATTCCCTGCTGCTCTATTGGTGCTCTTCAGGTAAGTAGAAGATTTTATTATACAAATATAACAAATGTGACCTGTTGCCACAAAACCCAAATTAAGTCGCATCATTTACATTTTCAGATTTGAGTGGTTCTGAATTATAGACAAAATCTAAGCTTTTCAGTAATATCTATGTTATACTTCTGAAACAAAAACCTTGTACAAATAGGGTCAGAAATCAAGTAACGACACAAACAGTGTATTGACTTAGTCAGATTCCTCCATTTTCTCAGCCTTACATCAGGGGGGTGTTTCACAAAGATCCTAAGTTGAACTTAACTCTAAGTTGGACTTTGAAGATATGGAAAGCCATTAGTTTGATTGAAGATGTGTTGTAAAAGTCCTCTTTCAAAGGCATAAAATGTTGATTCAAATCATTAATATTTTCTATAATGAAGGAGATTTCATGCCCTTGATGCAACATTTATGAAAAGCCTACAATTCTTGTTTTTTCGCTTTTGAATACATTGTATTCCGACGCTACAGATGGCTTTCCATAATAGTTAGGTCCTACTTAGAGTTAAGTTCAACTTAGGATCTTTGTGAAACACCCCCCTGGTGACTTTATAAGGGGATCTTGCCAAAAGATCATTATTTAATAAAGGATAAAGTAATTTTGTACCAATCTCTGATACTTTTGAAAGAACCTGCTGAAAAGACAAGGAAAAATAATTATAAACACTTACCTTTAATAATCAAATGATTATTCCTTGATCAGGTACATGTATCATTGTAATGACAATAGTTTGCATTATATGATAGTAGCTTTACGTACACAATTTGGAAATTGTATTTCTAAGAATGTAAGATGAATGTAATTATTACTACTCCCCCTACAGATCAGCGACGGGTGAGGCGTGGCAATCCATCATGGCTGCCTGTAGATACTCGCCAAAGGCTATCTGTGAGACAGACCACTCTGCCATCTGCGGCAACGAATTTGCCTTATTTTACTTCATCTCCTTCTACTCCATCTGTTCATTCCTTGTAAGTATAATCATATAGTCACTTCTTTTACCTTTTAAGTAATTAAAACTTAAATTGCTTTAATCATAATTCATAAATCATTAATCATCCTCTCGTACTTATTTTACTTTATCTCCTTCTACTCCATCTGTTCATTCCTTGTAAGTATAATTATATAGTCACTTTGTTTTCCTTTTAAGTGAGCTTAAATTTCATTCAATATTTATTTCATTTCTTTTAAATTTCATTATTAGTCCAATTGTAAAATATAAAAGGAAATCTCTTTTGTTTGCTTAATGGGAAATACATATATACAACAAATACATCTGTACCGGCTGCGCATACTAAACATGTTGACATAAATTCCTTATTCAAGACTACACAACTACATAATATAAAATTCTTTTTCAGCAATAAATCAAAACTTTTATATTAAAATCCTTATTTTGTTGCTCACACTTTGATGTGCAACCTACATGCACATGTAGGTGCAGACAAGCAAATTAATGCATCATTAGTGACTCGTTTACAGACTTATTAAGCCCTGACCCACGGTATTTTTATGCCTTAATCAAGGAAAATGTAAAATAACTTCATATCAGCCTAAGATTATAATAATAATAGGTTGGATTTACATAGCGCCTAATATGAAGGCTTTACACTATAATTACCCCGGTCATAGGATACAAAGCAAGCCTACACCTATTGTGTGACCATCTCCACTCCCTGGGGAGCATTCCTTCCAAGCAGCTCATGGGCATTGAGAAGAGCAATCGCATAAAGGGCTTATGCCTCCTACCGGTTCCCCATTTATACTGCTGGGTAGAGAGCAGCAATTGTGGAGTAAATGTCTTGCTGAAGGACAAATGCAGAGGGCAAACACAGGGATTACAATCCATGCTTTATATTTTCCCTCTTTCTATATTGAATTATTTCTTATATGGATGCTTTTCCATTGCTTTAGAAGTAAATACTCATTAGATGCAGATATAACTTAATTCTCTTCTGAGAGGGTTTGTTTGAAATAAATAGAGCAAACTGAGCAAAAAGATATGTAATTTTCTTATTGCAAAATAATCATTGTTGGTGAATACAGCTAACTCTTCAACTCCATCCTTCTTTATTCTTTTTTCTTCTCCAGATCATCAATTTATTTGTTGCGGTCATCATGGATAATTTTGACTACCTAACACGTGATTGGTCGATCCTGGGCCCGCACCATCTAGATGAGTTTGTCCGACAGTGGTCAGAGTTTGACCCGGATGCGACGTGAGTAATGTGTCCACTGGCCATCAACTGACAGTTCTGGGCAAATAAAATTTATCAGCAAAAGTTTACATAATACATCATTGACACCGAGACTTGTTAATTATTCATATCTATGTTGGGCAAACCTTGGGCAAGCTTTTAGGGTGTCAGGAACAACCTATATTATTAGGTTATACATTAAAAGGGAAAATGTTAGTCAATAATTGTATGTTTATATTAATTTGTTATTATTTGACAGAAGTAAGGGCATTGTTTGGTATGTAAAAAGTCAAATTGCTTGTATAGCTTTTCCCCTCCCTTTTGTATAGGGACTTTTGGTGGTAAAATCTTTCCTAAATCCTTCCGAAGTTCTTGCCTAAGTCAGGAAGTTAGGAAGTGCTTAAGAAGTGCAAAATTGGTATTCCACAGGGCAGCTGTGAGCCAATGACTGATATTGTTTCATTTACAAGCATCCAATCAGAAAGGAGAGGGAATCCATAGCAACTCTCATTAAAGCCATTTTTCGTAAAAGCTGTGCAAATGCACAATGATCTGCGCCATGAAAGTGCAGTTCACGCTTATTTATCTGCACATATGTAACCCCCACTGGTTTTGTAAGTCACACTGCTATGTTTTGTACACAACAAATGGGAGTTAGGGAAGGGGTCATGCTGTCCTAGGATATTTCCTGGAAATTCCTTCCTAAATGCATTTTAGAATACCGATTTCTTCCTAAGCACTAATTTGCATAAATTTGCATAAGTTCTTGCCTAAAGTTAGGGAAAAAGTTAGGAAGTGATTTAGGAAGATATTTAGGAAGAATATTGGAATATCCACTTAGGACAAAATCATGACTTAGGAAGAAATTCCGACTTAGAACAAATTATAGAATACCACCCTTTGTATCAAAGCACAGCAAATTTGTTACAAATTATTTGTGTTGTATAGATTTAAATGATAATATTTAAAATTTTTATTTTCATTTTGTATTATTATTGTTTTAATTATTATTACTTATATTTTTACTTTATTATTATTAACATTATTATTTTGTTATTTTTTTATTTTTCAGAGGTCGCATCAAACATCTAGATGTAGTGACGTTACTACGGTCCATCTCGCCTCCCCTTGGCTTTGGTAAACTGTGCCCTCATAGAATAGCATGCAAGGTGAGTTTACTTTACAAATCAAAGCAGTCTCAATTTTTTCCCACCAAAATATTCATATGAAACTCAGAAAACTTTTGGAACTCTATAACCAAAAACAAATATAGGAGAAATTTGAAAAATGCAACCTTGTTGACATAAGTCAGCAACAAATTAATACACTTGAAAATGGAATATGCTTTGGCCCTATACCCCCTTTTCTATATCAATAATAGAAACATTATTAGGGTCCTTTCTAGCAAGTCTAGCAAGCTATCTAGAAAGAAAGAAAAGTACATTAGCCCTCTGTAATTGCCTGAATGTGCATCCAAATATAGACTTTTTGCTGTTTTTCTCTGTTTGAATTAAAGCCACTTAAATTTGAGAAGCATTTATTTTCCTTGCCACTGGACCACAAAGATTTGTTTTTATTTTGTAGCATGGCCTATTAAAGGACATCTATATTTATCTCACTAATTGTTATACTTCTTTCCTTTACAGAGATTAGTAACTATGAACATGCCATTGAATAGTGATGGTACAGTGATGTTCAATGCCACACTCTTCGCACTCATCAGGACGTCTCTCAAGATCAAAACTGAGGGTAAGCTCAATCTAAGATTCATATTTCACACAAGTGCTTCCTCCGATGAGATTCTGCTAGGCCCTCGGTCAGTGACTAAAATATTATTATGCAAACATTTAAGAGTAGATTAGCAGTTTTCAGCACCCTTTAAAGATGATCAAAGTTATTTTAATTTTTTAGTCATTTTGCCTTGAAGTCCTTTTTCCATTGGAATCATATTCCCTTTAATTTTTTGAGTACCAATGTTGCATATGTTCACCACACAATACACACTAATACCATATACATGTAGCTGTTCTCAAATATACCCTGGCATTTAATATTTTAGTGATTTTATCTTTAAGCTGTTTAATCTTTAAATCATTCTATCAGTATTTCATTTCATCTTCAAGTTATTTCACCTTGAAGTCAATTTACCTTCATATTTCAAGTAATTTTGTCTTTTAGTCATTCCATCTATATTTCAAGTCATTCAACCTAGTTATTGTATCCTCTCTATATTGCAGGCAACATTGATCAGTGCAACGAGGAACTGCGAGCTGTGATCAAGAAGATCTGGAAGAGGACCAGCACCAAGCTGCTAGACCAGGTGGCTCCACCTGCTGGAGGTAAGATGGGACAATATTACTACTACTACTACTACTAGTAATAATGGTGATGATGACAACGACGATGATGATGATGATGATGACGATGATGATGATGATGACGGTGATGATGATGATGACGATGATGATGATGACGATGATGATGACGATGATGATGATGATGATGATGATTATGAAAATTGCTCAGGGGATTTATCTCTACATTACCATTTTAATGATAGTTATGCTTCTAGATTTTTGTATAAAAAAGCTTGGGAGACACAACATTAGTTCCATCAAAATTAATAGCGGACCACTTGTTGTTGGAACAAACGTGATGGAATTGGTTTGATGCTTCAGTCAAAAGATTGTTCCTTTTTGTGGATTGTTTCTGAAATGTATCCTTATCATTGGTGTGTTTTAATGTATAAACTGCTGTAGCTATAAAAAAAAAACTGAACAAATCTAAAGGCATTATCTGTAAAGGAGATTTCTTTAATATTTTGTGGATTGCTATAGGTATTTATATCAGAAATGCATCCTCCCTAATTATTTGTTTTTTGTGCAACTACTGTGGCTCAAATAGAAGCAACCGATTATTGACACTTCTATTAAAGAATTTATATTTTGTGGCCTTGCATACTTTTTGTTTTTCTCGCTCTTTTGTCTCCCTCCCCCGTTTCTCCAAGTAGATGATGATGTGACTGTGGGGAAGTTTTACGCAACATTCCTGATCCAGGACTACTTCCGGCGCTTCAAGAAACGCAAGCAAGAAGGCATCAAGGCCGTACAGGGGGACAGCACCTTTGCCCTACAGGTCTGTTGAACTTGATTTGTTCTCGTTAGTTTGCTAGCAAGAAAAAAGAAAAGAAATATGATGAATTATTTTGGAGAAAAATTGATCCATTTAGATATTTTTGTTTATATGACTTGGACAGTTTCAGCTGCTACGAGACAGATTTGATTTCAAGTCAAAATTGCAGTCAATTAATTAATAGCCTTTCCATGAGCGCATATATGTTTCTGATCATTTCTGATTTCATTTAAATAATTTCTGATGAAACTTTGTGAACTGAAATGTACCTGCTAAGAATGTCTGGGTTAATGTGATGGTTTACTGATTTATTGTTTAAACCTTTATTTGGGATAGGCTTGAATATGTGACGGGGTGTAAGATGAGTTTGCCAAAAGTTGAATGTACATATAATAACTTTATTTAACAGGCTGGTCTTCGGCAACTTCACGAGATGGGTCCCCAGATCAAGAGGGCAATCTCAGGCAACTTAGAGGGAATGGATGAAACAGAACAGTTTGACACTGATGAGCCGAACCACAGGGTGAGTAGCCATTTTGTGTTGCCAATTTTGGCATTTATGAAATCATCTATTCATCTGTTGCCAATTTAGTTGAAGTAATTATACATTTTAATGTAAGCCAAACCACAGCTAGGTGAGTAACAGGGAAAAACATTTCAATGGGAGGCGAGTTAGCTCAGTCGGGAGAGCGTGCGGCTCCGACGCGAGAGGTACCCGGTTCGATCCCTACCATCGGATATCGGACAATGCGTTTTTCCATCACGCATAAAAATACGAGCTAACTCCCGTTGTGTGTTATCGCCCTCCCCGGCCGTGCTTCCTACGCAGGAAGAGGATTCGCGGAAAAAACACTCCGTCCCTCGGATAGGACGATAAATGGAGGTCCCGTGTATGAGACAGTCACACCTCATGTACGCTAAGAACCTAGTCAACTTCTCGAAAAGAGTAGGGTGTTAACCCGGTTGACTAGTACCCTGCAAATCACAACTAAAAAGAGTTGAAGTTTATAATAGATTAATGAAGAGAAGACCGGAAAGTCTACAGGAGAAATCCTTCTATTTCCGTATATTGATGATGATGATGATGATGATGATGATGAATGTATTTTGGGGAGCTACGTTGCAAGCTTTACTTTACAAACCAATCAATTTGTATTGAACTTTATAGCTGCAAATTACCAGGGGCTCTTTTATGATTTGGGGGGATTTATCATTTTGTTTTGGGTGCTAAATTGCCCCGAGTCCCTGTGTATTCTTTTGTATTGGTGAGTAGCCTTTTGTGTTGTAAATTTAGGCATTATAGATACTGTATGTTCATGTGTTGAAAATTTAGCTTAAGTAACTCATCCAGTGAGATTAAAATTATTAATCATATCGCATTTGTATAAATTGATATTTTGAATTTCTCATGCATGTATGGATTAATATTGTAAGACAAAAAGATTCATTGGGCTGTTTGATTTATATAATAATCATACATTTTTTAATGAAAAAAAATAGTACCTACATTTTTAGAACAATGAATGTTTACAATTGTCTCCATTTCTCATACACATTCAAACAGAGGAGTCATTCACTATTCGGTACCGTGCTGAACATGTACCACAGCCGCCGCCAGTCCACCCCGATGGTCAACACCCACTACCAGGGTCGCGACCCGCCCCCTGCCTACTATCCAAACAACAACAACAGCAGTGGTGGTGGTGGTGGCGGCGCCCACACCCCCAACAACCTGGTCATCACGCCTCCGTCCAATCAGCACCGCAAGCTGTCGCCAGCCAACAGCCTCAACACGTACAACCACAACCCGCAGAACAAGTCGCCTTACAACATACAGGGGCGCTCCCCCGGCGGCCCTCCCCTCAGGGGTAGGGGCAGCTCCCCGTACTCCCCCACCGCCCTCCAGGTGTCCTCCCCTCACACCAGGGGCTTCTCCCCCATCGGCAATCGGATACCCGGGGGGCGGGGCAGCATGCCCAACAACAGGGGACCCGGAAACAGATACAAGTGAGTTTCTATTTTTTTAAATCTTCAACTTAACATTTATTGTAATGATTCGTTAGAGCTGATGATTTTATTTAATTCCAAAGCCCCATTACCTCGTCCTTATTGGTCGATGTACATGTATTGATCCTCATCCAATTATTTTGAATCTTTGCATAGAGTATATGCAGTATATCACACTTTATTGACCAATTGATGACAATTTGATGTTGGTACACTGCACATTTTCCACAGACTCCAAAAGATATGAAAATATCCCTCAGGCACCTAGCTGAGCTGTGGTTGAAAGAGAATGCTTGTACCAAAATGTTATATTCTTTAATGGGTAAATATTGAATAATAATTTCCTTTAATAATGACTATCGTTTTCTAGCAGCAAAGAAGGTAGACAACCTCTTATACCAAATGACGACCACCATCACGCCAGTCCCCATCACCACGCCAACCACCATCCCCACCATCCACACAACTCCCCGTACGATGACGAAGAAGACGAGTATGCTGAGGAGGCTCGTCCCGAGTCGACGTCGCCGCCGCCAAAGAGGATGGAAGAGGAGATGACAGAATTTCGTCACTCGCCCTACCAGCAGCCTTACAGGGAACCATACAGGGATTACTCAAGGTAAATTGAATCGCTTTAACCCTTGTAACTCATTGCCTATAGATGGGAACCGGGTGGGTCCTTTAGGAACTCTACGGGCATTGCAGAATCTAGAAGGGAACAGGTGAAAAATTAATTTTAAAATATTGGTCCTGTATCAATGAGATCAACAAAGTGAAACATAAAAAGTGGTTGTAGTGAGCGGGTGATATCTACACACAAGTTCATATACTTTACTTGCAAAGTTTTTTCTAAGGGAGTTTTGGACAATGGTCGTTAAATATAGAAATCACCATTACTAGTTTACGAGTTTACTAGTCCTCTATAGGTTGAAATTATTGTAAATGATTTTGTGAAACAAGAACTTATTTGTGCTAAATAATATCAATTTTTCCATCATATGCATATATTTAACCAATTCAGGACTGGTCCCAAAAATACTTGGGCCAGGGTCTGTGGGGAATACAAGTTATAGCAACATCAATCCGTCCTGAATGGGTCGACATTCAAATGCAGTGATATATATGAATATGTAATTAAAGTATTGTTTAAGCTTGAATTCTCTATGATCTTAATATGGGTTAGTACATGTACATGGTCATCTAGTAACAGGATAATTTTTATTGCATTACTGTACATCTAATGCATCTTGTTGATTTCCTCACTTTTTTGCAATCTTAAATTCGCCTGAAGACTTTCTACTGTACTTGAGTATGTATCACAAGCAGTACTGAGTATTTAATACAGAACAGGTCTTATCCATCCCTTGTATTACTTTTGTGATTAATAATTTGTGTTATTTCAGATATTTGATAGAATTCATGCAAATTAAAAATGTGTTATTAACACTATATATCCTAAAATTTGTTGCGATAAGATTTTGTAGTTGTCATATTGACTATTCCTTGTTTTGCCAAGTTCATAAAATGCTGCTATTGATTTAATTTTTACTATATCCTGTTGATCAAAATAAGATATTGTGTTATACATTGTAATTTGACTACTAAGATGTACGTTTCTAATACCTTGAACGATTAATTGTTTTATGTTGTTTGGTACTGTACATGTATTTTATTTTCACAGTTCTTGCGTATACTAATCTTCAACGTTATCAGTTTTAAGAAACTGTTCCTTTGATAATTTATTTAAGCCATAAAAGATTTTTTTTTTTTTTTAAATGCTGAATTGTGGACTTACTGCCCCTTGTCAAAAGTAATGTTTACTGTTGAACCCATAATAAGCATCTGTCAGTGTTGTTGGTGAACACACCTGCAAATTGAAATAAAATGTACGTTATTGTACATGATCATGCGGGATAGCGCTTTGGAGCCTACCACAGGGTATAAAACACCCTTGCTTACAGTAGATTTGTATCACCTGACGAAGTGTTGCAGCGGCGCACGAAACGTTGTGATTCCTTGTTGACCATACATTGCGAGACAAACGAATATCACTAGCGATATTATTTTCGATACATTATTGTTAATCACAAAAAGACAAGCAGGAGCTGGTACAATGTTAATTCTGTATTTCAGCGATTTTAGCAGTATTTGTTTGTTAACTAATCAGTACATAAACAAATCATTTAATTGTGTACTGTTGCCTAAATGGCACTCTATGTATTGTTTCTTGATCAAGTCATGTTTACAATGTTTATTCATAATTCTGAAAATAGTTTATAAAATGATGACATTGATAGTTGTATTTATCTGCGCATATACTGTACATGTATATGTATAGTTTGTATATATTATAATGCACTTTATAAAAGTCTTTCATTATTATTTATTTTGTAAGGGGGTCAAATTATTTATTGATTTTTTAAAAACATCATTACAGAGAGCCACCAACGCTGAGAACAGAGTGCTACCATGAGGAGGAGGAGGACCTCATGTCCGAATCATCCTCCCATCCCGCCACATCCCCCCTCCTCAGCCCCAACCGCTCCCCTGCCTCATCCCGCAGTCAAACCCCTACCCCGCCCCTGGTAGGTCCACGCCACAACCACCACCATCACCAAGGCAACCAGAGTCGGTCGCATGGACACTCGCAGGGGGCGGCGCCCGGACTCATCATGCCGGACTTTGCCACGACGGTGCCGTCGCCGACCGAAACAAGTCTTCCAAAGCTGGAGAATGAGAGCCCTGCGCGGAGGGGCGGGAGTGTGGATAGGGGAGGGCCGGGGATAGGGGTGGGTGTGCCCCCGCCCCTCTCCCACAGCACCCCAACCCGCAAGATGACCAATGCTACCTCCTCCTCGGCCTCCTCCTCCCCCAACAGACGTCATCTGCTGCCCTCGTGTGTTGGCAAGTCGGACGGTATGTTGCCGCCAGGGGATCGAAAGACAGCGATACCAATCAAACTTGCCCAGGCTCAGGTGAGTGGTGCACTATTAGAACACAAGTAGCAGAGAGTAGTTGCCATTTATAACACATGTAGAAGATCATAACTGACATTTATAACACATTTAGCAGATAGTAGTAGACATTGTAACAGAATTTCATGTGTTACGTTGATGGCTGACTTTAGGAAGATAATTTTGTAGGTCCTTTCTACCATCCCTTTGCCTTCTTACTCCATTGTATTGGTACCCGTTTGTTTAGCTACAGTGTAGTGTTATAAAAGCAGTCATCATTTCTATTCCTTCAGTGTAAGAGTAGTCTAAATTTCTTCTCTACTTTTCAAACTTTGTCTCTCAGTGTGAGAATATGGTCATTATTTCTTCACTGGCTTAGAGTTAGACCACGTTCTCTCCTCCTATCCATAAGTGTCCTTAAGTGACCTTAAGTGTTCTGAATGTAGAGTAGCCCTTTATGAATAGACCTTATCTTTTCCATTCTTTGTGTTTCTCGTAGTCTTTACTCTACCTTAACGTGTGAGTTAACCCATTTTGTGTGTTTTGCTGTGAAATTTGAAGTTCTTCTCACAAATTGCCTGATTGCCCGATAAATTTTTGTTGACCTTCGTTAATCCCATAAGTTAGGGTAGCAATATACTATTGTAATATTTGTACATAAATGAGGCAATATATAATGTATTATTTGTATATGAAAAGGGCAAATTTAGTTGTATAACATAATTTTGAGATAAGATGGTTATATGGGGGCTAGAATTAAAATAAAACCAGTTCTGATATGAACTTCTAAACTTCTTTAAAATATTTAGTATGGTATCCCTTTGTTTAGTTTTGTATTAGTAGTTTGTGTATTTTTAAAAAAGTGCACAACTATATTGACATTAATGATAACAAAAATATATATATTGTTAGACTCTTTATGGCTCACTTAAATTTCAAGTTACAGTATTACTTTTTTTCGTCCATATGATATCTACCTTAGATTGTAAACTCTTGAAAACAATTAGTAGAATATCTTTTACAATTACTGCGAAATTAGAGATGATTTTGAATGAGGCATTTATCATTAAGGCATCAAAACAAATAATTTATAATTGTTATTTATGAAAGGATAATTGCTATATCTAATGACATTTTCATAGCTGTAGGTTTAGTTAGGTAATGTTTTCTCCACTTCATCTTGTACATGTAGGTTCTCTCTTAGTCACTTGTGTGAGATTTTTTTTATGGAGTCAAATTGTTAAAGTACTTTAAAGTTTCTGTTGATTTGATACATGTGACATGCATATTTCTTTGTATATTTCCGGATAATGTTACATTTGCCACTGCTTAACTTGAAGGATGGTTCCTTCTTAAAATGAAGGGGAAAATTGGTCACCTGTTTGCGTTAAAAAATTGCTGGAAAAAGAGTTGCTCATTGGAACTTTTGCAATAATTTGTAGCTCTTTTCCTGTTAATACACTATAAATGTTATACAACTTACAATATATGCTCTAATGGTAAATAAACAAATTAACAATTTGATTAACACATTCTCATTGAATTCCAGCCAAGATATCCAGCTTGGCATTGTAAAATTAGGATTTAAGCAGTGGCAAATGAACATACAGTACATGTAGTGCTGTCTGTTTGTGTGTGTCTGTCTGTCTGTCTGTGAGTGTGTGTCTGCAGAACTCTTTGCAGTGTTTGCATGTCCTGGATTGCCGTGTTCCTTCCATCCCATTCCTTCCCTGTCACACACAACTCACAGGTGATGGCGGTGGCTGGCATGACATCGGCGGGCAAGGCGGCGACCAACGCATCCTCGTCTCCGGGGGGGCTATCCACGGGAGGGGGGCGGATGTGGCTCACCCCACCATCCTCCCCCCATCGGGTCCGCTCCTCCCTCCACACCCCATCCCCCCGCCGCCCCACCTCCGCCCACAGCTCACACCTGCTTCCAACGACAGGTGGTGGTAAGGGCGAGGGTGGGGGCGGGGGGTTGGTGGTGAAGGAGCCACTGGCCCTGAGGCACTCTACCGGGGAGATTGGGACGTCGCGAGACCCCTCGGCAGCCTTCTTCAAGTCACTAACCAAACCCGCCGTGCACCAGCAGTCCATGCCCGTGTCCTCATCGCCTAATAACCCCAGTCCCGACGAAGTAGCCGGTAGTGCCGAGAGCTTAGTAGCTCAGGTAGAGTATTAACCCCCATGCATCCTCCACCACCCATGCCCTTTAACTCTTTCCTTGCCTTAGTTGCGTCAAACCCCTCTGTGCCAAATGAAAACAAAACTTAAAGACAGACATATAATCCTATATTCTAATGTGAATTGCATGTAACAAAAAATGAGGGTTTTCAACAAGCTAGTACATATTGGTCTATTTAATGAACACCTAAAAAAAATGCCAAGCCAAAATCAATACCACCTAAGCTGGCATGTATCATTGTATCATAGACTTGTGTAATATTGAATTAAGTCTGTGCCACTTGGCACACTTGGCATCGGAGCTATGGTGCAGATTGGCAAATGAAGCAAGGAAATAGTTAACTTCACATTCCAATCATCCCAATTCCAATCTACCCATCAACCCATTCAGGACTGGTCCCAAAATGCATATATACAGTGTTTCTGCTGTATTTCTATTGAGGGAAATAAATCGGGACATAATACATTTTTTGTTACCAGTCTTAAATAAGGAACAGTCCTGAATGGGTTATTCTCCAATCAGCATAATCTCATTTCCCATTCATCCAACCATCTCCTTTAAAATCACTTTCCAACTACATCCTACCCTCTCCCTACTTGTACATGTATATATGCACAGACAACCTTAACTTGCCCTCCTATAACCACACCCATGTACATGTACAATCTCTGACATGCCTTTGAATGTAGTTATATGTTTACATTTATCACCATGCCGTTACACGTACTGCTCCAATGCATCCCCACATATATATAACCATGTACATAATTGTCACTCATATTGTACGGAAGAGTCTAATACATATTGTGTCTCTTATGCATGAACGCTGTGAGTCGTTATATGACGCTCTTCTTTAATGTTCAATTTTTTTTAAAGTACAAATTTGGTTTATTGATTTGAATGACTTGCAGTGCAGTACATGTACATGTACGTGTTTCCATCTTTTGAATATTCCCATATATATAGCTCACACCGCCCCTTATTTCATTAAAGTACTGCGTCATGGTAACATTGTGTCATCAACAGTATGTAAATTACATGTACCTATGATTTTTAAAATATCAGCAATATTATTTCATTTGTGATTATTAAAATTACATTTCAGGCTCTCATAATTGTCTTACATTCAAATATGTTGATCAAATGTCTCGAGTCATAGCTAACGTGACAATGCTACATCTCATTAATGTTTATCATGCTTTAATCTGTCTCTTTCACTTATTTTCAGCTTATAAATACTATTTTGTCTATGTTATCACCTTGTTTTAATTTACTCTTTTAACTACTGCTTTTTCCTACAGCTATTAATTTACGCTTTCCTCATTTTCTTGTTTTATTTTTTCTGCTTCTGAAGATTCTGCTAAGATTAAAAGCTCAAGCTCTTCTTGACTTCAAAATTCTCATTCCTTACATTTACAACTTATATTTAACTCATTGGCTGTTAAATATTGAAATTTGCACATTTTAATACAGGGCACACCATGTCTTGGTAGGCTATGGTTTAATAGAAGAAGACAAATTGTTTTTTTCTTTCCTCTAAAAATAATGGACAATTCAAGTAGTGTGTGCATATCATTGTACCTCTAATAAAATAAGGGATTCATTTCTAATTGATTATTATTTACATTTGGACCACTAAACAAATTTCTAGTTAAAATTCAAATGTTGTCTTCTTAGACATTTAATTACATGTATTGAAAATGATACTACTGAAAGATTCAGCAGTAAATTCAAACATTGCAGTTGAACCGGCGACAATGATTTAAAATCCCCTCCTTTATTATACATTTCTCTCTTGAGACTGACACTTATGTTAATATGTGCATGCTAAGTTATGTTCATTGGCTGAAGACAGTTTAATGTGACAGTAAGACCAATAAAAGCCCCCCCTTTTTTCCCTTACAGAAGGTGTCAAAGGGTACTTCCACCGCGTCGATGCCCAACGATATAAACAAAGCAAACAAAGCCAACAAATTCTTCAAAGCAAACAAAAAATCTTCTTCCGAAAAGAAGGAAAAAGGTATAGGTTGAGGCATGCCACTCTTTATAAAAAACAGAAGCATATACATAACCCCGGCACTTCAAGGAATGCTTTGCTTGGACTGACAAATCATCTAGTTTATCATTCTCATATTGGAGTTATTTATTTACCCCCTTAATTTTAACCATACAAACATGCATGACCATTAAGACCAGACAAACCCAAGTAATCAACCTTCTCACTTGCGTATACTGATCATATTCATTGATGATGGTAAATAGTTTCACACTTCTTAAAAAAAAAAAATTTTACAGAATAAAGAATGGTCTTTTCACATATGTATCAATAATTCTTGTCCTTTCTTTTTTCCATTTGTTAATAGAAAATACAAAAGAAGATGTTTTTCCAATGAGCTGTCCACCTTCTATCAGTCAATAATTAGTATTTTGTTTCTTTCCCTTTGTATATTCTGCATGAGAGCAATTGGAAAGATTGTTTGCCTTTTGAAGAAATAAGAACAAACTGAAATAATAAAACTCCACATCTTTAGTTATGGTCGTAACTAGAATAAAAATGGAAAAGAAAACAGCATACAAACATAGGTAAATGGTGGCAGGCATAGGCTTAATTGATCTTGGTTCTTTAAAACCGTCAGAGCTCATGATAATCAACTTTGTAATATCAAATGATATCATTACATTTGTACTGGCATTATTAATGGGAGTCAGGAAGGGATAGAAGGAGCTATTGTCCTTTCACTCTTTTATTGCCTGACTGATATTTATAATCAGTATGCACAATACTGATAAAAGTGCCTTGATAATGTGATATTATTTTGCCTTAATTTCCAGAAAACTAAGTGAGGTGGCCATATACTCCACACTCCTTTTCTTTATACCTAAAAAAAAATGTTTCATTTACCAACTGCTCTAATATTAATTCATCTAACATGCCTTTTAATCTATCATACATTACATTCACTTGGCACCTCAGTTCACAATTCATTACACTGAGATATTTGATATGATTTCATCGCACATTACTGTTTCATATCATATCCACCGCACATGTCATTACTGCTGTACATCAAACCATCATTCATCCACCATGCATGATCATACATGTCGGGTCAGATTGAGAAGGAGTGTAATTTAGTTGATTTTTGATTAAAAGAAGGCAAAGAAAATGGGATTCCAACGGGATTCGACCCGAGACCTCCGGATTGCTAGACCGGTGCTCTTCCGACTGAGCTATAAAAAAAACCCTAGACGGTGCTCGTCCCTGAAACCCCTTAATTCTCATTGCCAGAATGGTCAGAAGCTATTATAACCTGACATAAACCCGAAGGATACAAATCAAATTGGGGATATATGCGAGGGATCACCGAAGCGATACAGCTTTTTGTAATAATTAATTCAAACATATAGGGAAACTGACCAGAAATATATTGTGATAGTTGATTTTGGGCTAAATTGAGCTCTGCGTACCATCTTGTAGGTTTGAGCCTTCTCTACCTGTATACAGTGGCGTAGTGACGGAGAGGGGGGGGAGGGTCACATGCCCCCCCCCCCCCCCCCTCATAAATTCCAAAACACAATCAGAAACATATGGGGGGACATTTTTGAAGAAGAAACAAATTAGGTGTGCCCCCCCTCCCCCCCCCCCCCCCCCCAATCAGTCCAACCACACTACGCCACTGCGTATGTGAAGCAAAGTTTTCAGATAGTTATTATTCCAAATGTTGGGAATAACAAAAATATATAAATTAATTAGGGATCTTCAAGACTCCCAAACTTTAAAAATGGTTTATCTCTGCAGTACAAAAAGTGATTTTAGCACCATTCTATTTTTCAACTGACAAATTCGTATTACTGCTAGCTAAAATTAGCACTGGGCCCTGGCCTGGGGCCACCATACCTGTGGTCTGGGCAACTACTGGACCTGACTGGGCAACCAAATCCAACTGGATGATGTTTTTTCTTTGTTTTGGGGCTACCAAAGTTTGAAAAGTTTTGATTCTCTTTGGCAGACTGTGCCACCATGAAATAAGTTTGGGCCTTGGTATCACAGCAATTAACTGCCAATTTAACTGCGCAATTTTAATCATATATGCATACTCACAAATATTATGGGGTTTATTACAATAAATAATGGACAATATATGTTCATCTAATATCGATCCCACCACTATAACAAATGACAAAGAAGAGAATGTGATCAAATATACAGATTAACTTATTGAAGACCATTTGATTTGGTATAACATATTCTCCGTAGACCCATCCTTAGTACATACACATATATTTTCAGAACAAGTCCTAGAGTGAGAAATTGCCCTCAATCAAAAGACCAAGAAATTAGTAGAGCTTATTAGATACGTATTAACAATACAGTTGTGTGGTATCTGTGAAAATAATAATACTAAATTCACTTTTTTGCAATGCTTGCTTTTTTTAACAAGCCCCAAAAAAGAAACCCAATCCTGATCTAGTTCATCTTTAACCCTTTACCTTGATTTATTCATTTATTAACGTTTTATTTCGACATGGTGGCCCTTTCAGTTAAAAAAAACTGGTCTTCCAATGAGCCCTGCATATACCTGAGTATGCACCTTGTCCTTACGTGTATACTTCAGTATTTAATCAGATAATTAATGGAATGACACAAATTGGCCTTACACCTCCTGTCAGAGAGATATTGCAAGCTTAGTTCTTAACCCATCAAGGACGGTGTCCCACATATTTGTGGGTTGGTAGTCCTACACCTCGGCAAGAAGATACAAAGTTATATAGGGTATACAAGGAGAAATAGCATAAATTTCTCTATTTTTAGAGCCCTATTTTGTTACTCTACCTGCTTTAGTTATTTTGTTTTTATTTTGATTATTGCATAGATCGCTATAATTTAGGAAAATCCTTAAATTGGCAACACATTGTGATATTTTAAAAAACAGATTTCAGCATTAAAATTGGCAACTTTGCGCCAAAGTCACTTCATATTTGTCTTAAATTGTAATTACTAAATATTTCCACCTATTTGTACATGTACAATGTATGTCTTTAAAAGGTAGAAACAAATTAGGAGTTGCCAATTTGTAGAGGAAAATAATGATAAGTTTTGCCTTAAAATAGCTCTCATCCTTGATGGTGGATCATAAAACCATTCAGGAATGGTGCCGAGAAATGTGTACATACTTGTATGTGTATGAATATATGTGTATGGCGAATGCATGCTATAATAATAATCAGATGGTCTTGAATGGGTTAACTGTTGCACTTCATTGTCATGTCATGACACATCCTATGCATTGTAATGATTCAAGCCATAAGAGTTTACTTGTGCAGTATATCAAATACATTTTCACGCCTTAACATCTGAATATATAAATTTACCATCTTGGCAGTACATGAATCTTATAATGCCCATTTATCATATAATGACTGTCCATTACTTGTCATATAGCATGTACATGTATATATATTGATGAATGGCCCTATAAATGATATGTTTTTTTTTCTTCTAAATCATGTTTTATTACAAATTGCTGAAGCTCAGTTTTGATAGTTGAATATTTTATTATAATACATACTAATTTGATCATTCCGATAGTATTCATGCTTCAATTTTAACATTGGTATTTAATACATTAATTATGCACAAATCATTTTGTTATATTAGAATGACTTGTATGATGTAAACTTTGCTGCATGGCCGCAAACAAATATATATGAAAAGGCTCACACACAATGTATGTACTGTTCATGCTTTATAAACAAGTTATAAATTTAAAAAACAAATTCACTCTGACATTCCTTGCCCGTTTAAGGCATCTGTAGGGCCCAGCATGAGAAGGAAAAGAAGCAACACAAATAATTGGTTCTATTTATATAGCGCGTTTTTATATGATCCAATATCATCTCTAAGCGCTTTACACTGTCCACAGTCCACAGAAACATGACTGTATCATGTATGCATGAAGGCATGATAAATAAATTTGATATATTCATGCAAACATAAATAAATGTATCTCATCCCATACAATGCGGAGTCAGAAATAAAGAAACAGAACCATAATATGTTTTTTGTAATTTGATCAGCCATCTATCCAAGATGCACATGTAAACTTTCGTCTTACAGGCATCGCCCACTGATCATAATATGCTGCATGTCATAAATAAAAAGCAAAGTACAGCAATTAGATATGCAAAAATCTTATATATTAGGCCAGCTGTCAATTAGAGATCTATAGAATTGCACAGTTATGTTAAGCAAGCAAAATACATGTATATCTATCCTGGGCATAAGGGTACATTTTTGCTGGTAGTTTGCTGTCTTCTGCTAAAGTATATTTTGTTTCACCCCAAAAGCAAGCAAGCAACATCCCCCCCCCACCACCCCCTCCAAAAAGAAAAAAGAAAAGAAAAGATATCTACAAACTTGCTGCTTTAATATGGAGGCACTTTCTCTGAATAATGTTTTGAACTCTCTAAGGAATGCCGACCCCAGTCCCTGACTAATTATTCACCTTATCTATCTGTTATTGTCATCTGAAGTATTGCTCTCTCAATTTGTTGACATGTTTGACTCTGAATTACCTCACAGGTGTTGGCCGGGGACGGAATCTCTCCCGTCCATGACCGCGACCTGATAGCAATGGCTGAGCGTGAGCTGGCAGAAGCCTGCAACATGACGCAGGCTGAACTGGACTCGGCCGCTCACCGTCTCCTCTACTCCAAGGACAAGAACCCCTCGGTGCCGGTCGTAACCACGACAACGTCCACGGACACGAGGCTACCGTACTTTGACCACCTAGGCGGTTACGAGCTGCGTGACTACACGTGCCGATCGGGCCGCAGGAGGCGGAACGGTCGCCAAACGGGCGATGATGACGATGACGGTGATGGGGACAATGATGACAGTGATGATGATGATGATGATGAAGTAGGGAGTAGACACTCGTGTTTGCCGGGACGCGACCGGAATGATAGCGACTCGGAGTCAGGGACACTGGAGGCGGACGAACATGGAGTTTTATACGTGACAACTTTATAACGTCGACTTACGTCAGTTCCTTCATGAGTCTGATTCTAGCTACTACCCAAAAGCATCAGTGCAAACAGTCATCTTTATCTCCAAAGACAGAAAAATCATTTTTTTGTATTGTGTGCTTTAAAAGTCATGAATCTTGATTCATGTTCAACGTGTTTCATGAAAGCCGCCATGCTGGAGAAGTATGTGGAAAGGATCGAAGGACCAGCATAAAACCAAGTTGATATAGTACACGACCCATCTGCAGCTCAGCACATCCTTATTCCCATTCATGGCGACATCAATCAGTCATTGTTGGTTCTTAAACATCTCATTACTGTACTGAAAGTAAGAAACAGTCAGCGTTGGAAAATCCCCATCCATAATTTTCGTCCACAGACATTGAAATAACTACAAGCATGTTTTCAAAGTTCTTGATAATATTTAGCCATAAGTTTTCTTTTGAATGGCCCGACATGGTGAAGAGCCTTTCATTCAAATAAGCATCAACCCATTGCCTATGGTATCATGGAAGTTTGAATATCTCGTAGGCAAAAGGTTAATAATAAACATGAGGTGTCAAAGTGAGTCTGTTATCCGTAGTAGATCTGAACTGTAATGGGACAATCACAATCGTATTGCTCTCATGTTTTCTCTTCTTTTCACTGTTTTCGGTAGGGGTGTATAGTGACGGATGAGGGGTTAAGGGAGAGTTATATCCCCCCTGGAAGATACTTACCCCCTGCCAGCCAAAAATGAATACAAGAAATACATTACAACAATTCTTTTTATTCTGACCAACTAAAAAAAAATACTTGCCTCTTAGGGCCAGGAATATAATACAATCTCTAGTTTTAACTCTAACTACAGTATAACCCTCACTCATGGTAGCCCTTGTTTCGCATGGTGTAGAGCTAAACCAGACTGTGCCAATGAGGGTTGAATTAAGGTACTGGTGGGGATTAGGGACCTAACATTTTGGAAGTTAGCGATTGTGGTACTGATGAGGGTAATTAGGTTCCTAAGATTTAAGAAGTTGATTGTGCAGCTTCAATAGGGTTTATATAGCGCTAGGAAGCAGTTTGCCTCCCATTGAACCTGTCCATATAGACCACTAGAAAGGATGCTGAAATTGTTTTCGAAAGCAGGTGGTCTTTATAGACAGGTTCAATTTATATGCGCACAGTTGCCTAGTGAGTCAGGACGAAGTGGTTTTTGTATACATGTCTGATCGCTAGAGAAGGTTTGACTGTAGTTTTCTCATATGGTCTCGTCATTACGTAGTGAATTGAGTAAAAAATGACTTGTCTTTTTAGACAGGTGGTCTATATAGACAAGTGGTTTTGTATAATGTATGGTCGCTAGATAAGGTTTGACTGTAGTTTACTCATATGGTCACGCCATTGTTCGTCTTTGTAGACTGGTGGTCTTTATAGAAAGGTGGTCTTTATAGATACAGTCAAACCTGTGTATAGTGACCACCTAAGGGATGCAAGAAAAGTAGCCACTGTAGACAGGTGACCTCTATAGACAGGTTCCATAAGATTGTTTTTTCCCAGCAGGGGATCACTTTTGGTGGCCACTATAGGCAGGTTGGCTGCTATAGACAGGTGGCCGCTTTAAAGACGGGTTTGACTTTTAGGTGGTCTCTATAATCATCTTGTTGCCAGAGAAGATTTGACTGTCGTTGCCTGGTCTTGTCATCACCCATAGTACAGTAATATGTTTACGTGGTATTATCTTACCCAGTATTCTGTCTGAGTGTCATGGAAGCTAGAGGCTGTTTATTAATTTTGATTGATTAATTTCAAATTGAGACGGAGGAGAACCAAGATAGAAAGATGAAACTTGCAAGGAAAGGTCAAATTGCAAAGGAGAGCTAACTAGCTAACTAAGTTATAAAATATAACTTGCAAAACGGATCGAATTATAAATGTGAGCTAACTTACTAAATTGGACCATATTGTAACTTGATTGAAGGGTCAACTTACAAATGTGAGCTAACATACTAAGTTATACCATTTACAGTAACGGTCAAATTGCCAAGGTGTGCTAAATTACAAGTTAGGCAATTGTAACTTGCAAGAAGTCTATCAAGGGTTGAATTATGTGTGAATTGGATGTAGAACTTTTGTTTTCATCACACACTTTGTAAGAACGTTGTCATGGTATTTTAGCCTATTACCAGTCATTTTAGACTCTTTGTATTTTTGTGAATTAGTTTTTACTTTAAAACTCATTCAAAGATGGTATTGAAGCCAATTATATTTAAATTGGAAATGATAAAAATGTATTCTATGAATTGTCATGACTTATTACTGAGCAATGATATATATATTTGTAAATGCACATACCAGTATCTATATGAGCATGTCAGGTGCGCTATTGAAAACACAAAATCATTTTTGTATCATCACCATTATGTATATTACTTGTTGTATATAAATGGACATATGTTTTTTTGAACATGCACATGAAACTTTTTTTAAGAACTATGAAGATATATGTAAATAACAAAGGTGTATACAGCCATTTATCTATCAAAAAAGTACTACTAAACATGCTTTTTATAACAAAATGAAAATTGAAATGTTTGCATCGTGTATCTAATGATTGTGCTTTTCTCAATGAGTAGATAAAATGAGTGATAACACTGACAATTTGTTGTAACAATCTGCAAGGTAAAAGGTGTCAGTTTGGTTTTCTTTTGCACTAGTGTAGGAACAAGCACACCATGTAGATTTTCTGTGTAGCTAAAGTTTGCATAGTTTTCTGATCTTCTCTTTCATCCGTAGATGTGCAAACTTGTATTGTCCTCATTATCCTTTAAAAGCAGTTCAGGTTTAGTATATATATAGTTCCAAGCCTGAGATACTGGTACTGTCCATATGGGTTGCCATACATAACAACAAATATCAATGTCATGTACTCTAGTGACAATTGGCAAATATTTTTGTCAAGAAGCAAAACTATCAGTAAATGATGTAAGGTTATGAAGCAATATAGAATAGACAATCTGACAATGGGCATTACAGAGATACATGTAGTTCAAACCAAATTATTCATTTATCAAGTTGATAATGGCCTTTCATCATCCATAGCATTTAGCATTTCAAAAAAGGTGGAAATACATTGTCTGGTGAGAATGAGAAGTGCATTAAGTCAATGTGTTGCTCAAATGAGTTATGTACACTATATTGTAGGTCAGAGACTTCTCTATAAGATGCCAGATTGTAAGATGAAAATTATTTCATATTTTTGAATATTTATCAAAAATAAAAGAGAGCTAAATCTGATTTTTACGGACAAAGCTCCCAAACTTTAAACAAGATTATCTCAGAAGTAGAAGTGACCTAATGTCCTTCTTTTACTCAACCGACAAAATGTAAGTGTAATCGAACATGTTTAGCAAACCATATTGCAAAAAATTGAGTTTAAAAGAATTTGGAGATTTCAAAACAAATTTTGATCAGTATTTTTTTGTCAATTGTTTTCCTTTTGTTGCAGTGGTACTTGATTTCACTTAACATTTTAGGACGATATCTTAAAAACAAAATGGCTGCATAAATATATAAGATAAGAGATGAAATAAGTCGAGAAGAAAAGATTTTTTTTGTGGGGAAACAAAATCTATAAAAATAAAAATAAAGTGCTCTTATGATAAATGTTGGAAATGTAAAACCTATCATATTTTCCAAATTTTGTACTTGTTATGTATATTTATCATGTAATTTAAAAACGTGTCAAAAAGTTTCTTGAATTGTAATCATTGTTTAATCTGGAAAAAACAAGCTACGTAGTTGAATATAGATTTATGATGCATTAAAACTCTGACATATGTATTCAGAAAGCTTTTAGGGAAAATATTTAGGGAAAAGTTTTGAGCATGTAGATATATGAATATAAATATAAATATGAATATACATGTATGAGTAATTTTTATTTATATTTATATTTAGAAAATGTAAGAAAAAGTACAGCTTATGGCATTCATTATATAAAGTAGCAGAATTTTCTGTAGAAATATAGGCCAATGTTCAGTTAGGATCACTCAACGTAAGAGATGTGAATTTGCAATATGAATTATAATATCATCATAATGGAGAGAAAATATATCAAAATACTTAAGTGAAGGAAACTTTGAAAAAATAGGTTTTCCTTGTAGGGTTCACCGCTATGGTAGAAGTTGATAACAAATTAACAATGCAGTTTTCCTAAGATTGCATGGGGTTGATCCTCTTTTAGTAATACCAAATATATTATTAGAGCATAAAAGAAAGAAAACTACCTGTATTTAGCTTGTTTGATCGCACAAACCCTTGCACTAGCCTACATGATATAGAGTGTATTACTATCCCTGGATCTTCACATGCCTGTGAAAAAAATATTTGTTATCTTTAGGAATTTTTTTATACTGCATGACGATTCATAAAATGGCCTTATATATCTTCATCATCACATTTTAATGTATATGAGTTTCATACACTCTTTTTACTCTGTTATGATAAATGTTTGCACTATTTATACTCTCTTTGCATAATTTATGTCTCTACCCTCTACACATACGCGTTTGTTTGTTTGTTTGTTTGCTTGTTCTGATCAGCCATTTTATAGGAGTTTCTTTTTATGATCTGCCATCAATATCATTCATATTATTTATTAGTATTTTTCACAAGTGCGAAGCCGTGTGTGTGATGACCTAGCAGTATATTGAAGATCTTTCATCAACATTGTATCTCCACAAAACCTGGAGATGTGGGTTTTTTTCCTAATAATATCCTGTTTATACAGTCAAATATTTTGTAAACACTAATCCCCAAGTACTATCATGTTTGAAATAGATGTCAATATCCAGAATGTCCAGTAAAAAGAGAAACACGATAGTTTGATGCGTTGAGAACATCTAAACTATAAAACAAAGTACAGATTAAAACTACTGTATATGATTCCTGTCTTGTACCAGCCACAGATAATGAGAGTATTTTAAAGTATTAACCATCTAGACAAAGAAAAAATGTGTTTTGTTCTACGCAGCTCGATCATTTTGCATTTTTTTGCTGCCCCCCTTCTCTTCTGTATCATAGACTGTTTCTTTTAGAGTAGGCTAAAAGTATTTTGCATCAAAATACTTACAACTCCTGACAAGTCTTGTATTAAAATGTGCATAATTATACAATGCTCGATGTACATGTACATCACAACAAGCATGTTAACTGTATGTCGGACCTTCAATGTAATATGCTCTATCTTGGACTCAGTATTCACACAATTGTAAAGAAAGAACGACCAAGCTGGGCTTCCAAATAAATGGCTGTTTTTATCATCATCTTCTCTCATTTGTTTTTCTAACTTAACAGCTAGGCCCCTGTGAGCACCTCTCCTTGTGTATTAACCCTTCTTTGACTTGTCAAATCTTCAAGTTGTGGACAACATTGAAAATGTATTCAAATTGTATCCATACTATGCTACGTATTTGCACATAGAATTTGATCCTACGGAAGACAATTCCCTAGGATAAATGTTTTTGTCAATGAAGATTGCATGGAATTTGAATACATTATAAGTCCCCAAATTGGTTTATGTTTGACTCTGAAGAAAGAAATTAAAAACAGGGAACTTTTTGGCCGCTGCGAATGTCTTCAAATCCAGCCATTTGGAAAATGGACATTTTAAAAAATTGAGATTGCTGGTATTTATTTCTGTTACAATATTGTACAGAATACAGGGAAATGTGGTAAATTATACCAGCTAGTGAAAGGTCTTCATAACAGCAGATTCATAGCTGTTCACTGTCTTTAAACACAGAATCTATTGAGAAGGGAAAATGTTTTTTGTTTTATTCAAAATGTCTGCCTGCATGCGTTATCCAGAAGATCTGGCGTTCATGTTTGAGGTTTTCTGTGCACACTTGGATTTGTTATGTAGTTAAATAAGATTACTCCAAGCTATTAACACTATGTTTGTAGTAAGATTGTGGTGATATTTTCGGCAAATTCTACATGTCCTCATAGCGTGTGTACTTGTATTATATGTTATATTGAAATTCATTCATTTGTGAGCTATTTCAAATGTATATTTGAGTACCAAAGAAACAGAGGGAGAATGGTATTTTGTTTGTAATCTTTTCACAGACAATTTATACAAGTAACTGCTGAAAGCCAATAACATTGAATTTTTAGAAAAACACTGAAAATAAACTACCATTTTGTTGTTTTATTGCACAATTCAATGATGCATGAACCTATCAGATAAACATCTCTGTGTGCCGTAAAGACTAGACCCAATAACCACTGTTGTATGTATTGAACTGAAAAATAATATTACTTTACATATTTCATGAATGTACATGCACAAACAATGTTTGATTATTAAGGTACAGAAGGCTCACACAGTTATGCATATAAAGTGGGGCAGTACAACCGTAACACGTTATGGTTACAATGGTTCAGTTGCTTCGTTTTCTCAATTATCTTACAATAACAGAGGGAGCATGCATGATCTCATCATGATAGAAATCTTAATTATTTTAATATGAGACTTGCAATTTTGGTGATTTTGATAAATTTTGAGTACATTTCTAGTTTCCCGGGGCTGCATTCCAAAGTCCTCATTACGAAACGGACACTGGAATCAGTAGCGTTTCTTTTGTGAAGATAACAATAAAGACATACCGGGTATGTTACTTCTACTTTAGGCTATTGAAAGTTTTTACAGGAATTATTCTTGCCATTCACCCGTGTACAATAGAGGGAAAGTATCACTGTTCAAACTGTATTATTAACTATGGAAACTGGGGCCTATATTCATGAAACATCACTAGCTATAATAGTTGCATGCCAAGTCCCATTTTACATTTAATATAGGGCTAGGTATTTAAGCAACAAGTCATTTTCTAGCCCCCAAATAGAGTTAGTTGGGTAAACATTGATTGCAGAAGAGCACTTCGTGGTTATTTAGCCCTAACGTCCAAAAAACACATTTTAACTGGGAACTATTAAGCTAGAGCTGGGTTTCATGTATATGGGCTCGGGTGTATGCAGGCCCGTAGCCAGGGGAGGTGTGTTGGGTGCATACGCACCAACCCCCCCCCCCCCCCCCCCCCCAAAAAAAAAAGACATTTCAGAAAGGTCTTTTTGCCGGTCTCGGTCAACTTTTTATCGGTCTCGACCATCTAAACCAATGGTCAACAAAGTAATCAGTGATCTTGGCCGCGGCCGCAAAAAAATTTTGCCTACGGACACCCATTGGGGAAAATTACATTATATTTTTTAGGTCTATGTTTCAAGGGTAGCTGACATTCAGCAAGCACTTTAAAAACTGCTGTGCCTACAACTCCGCTAACTTACCCGGGCACATTTGCAACTTTTGTGGGCTACTTATTAGGCATTTCAGGGGCTAAAATCCCCTATTAAACCACAATGGATTGTTTTCACTGGTGTATAACATGTACATGTATACTGCTCTCAATATACATAAGGAGTTTTGTGTGGAATATTTTTTGTTTGTATTTCTATCTTGTTCATGATGATGTGATTGATTTATTGTGGAGTTTCTTGTCGTCGAGTGCACAAAGTCTACTGCAGAGACTGTAATGTCATGTTGAACATGTCAAGTGTATACAATACTTGTTTGAATGTCTGTACGACATATAACTATTTACATGTGTTATCTTTACATGAAACTTTTACCAAAAGTATATTTTTTGTCTCACCTAAATAAATGCGACTGATCAGATATCTGTGTATAACGTGTGGCTGGTCCGAAAATTATGTCGAGTCTTTAATATGGAAACATGCAAAATATAGAATGTTTATCATGTGTAATAATGGAACTGTACAGAGTACCTGGTGGGGTTGTGAAATAAACATTTTATGAGATATTCACTAACGATATATGCCTCATCTTTGTCTTGATTCATCTAAACTGGGTTCCAAAAGAAACTTATCACTTCTTCAGAGCGACACACATTAAAATCCAAAGCATAAAAATCAATCATAATTGGGCGTAGATTAGCTATAATACCCCTTAGCGAGTTCATCTAAAAAAAAATTGGTTTGCTTTAGTTAACAAAGAATAAAATAAGGTGAAATCGCAAGAGATCATTTTTTTTAAATCACAGAAACTGCTCGCCTTCCGGGCACAGAGCTCGGTATGGACAATAGCCAGTCTAGTGGTTACATAACCCGCTTTGAAGTTGAATGAATAGCTATTGAAAGTCCTGAATAGACCGCCTTTTGTGGATGTTCGCAGCGAGCAGTTTCTGTGATTTTTGAAAAGTGATCTGTAGTGATTCCATCGAATTTTCTCACTTTTGGTAAAAGCAAACTTTTAATTTTTAGGATATGCTTCATAAGGAGAATGATAGCTTATCTGTGTCTAAATATGATTCAATTTGATGCTATGGATTTTAGTGAGCGTCGCTCTGAAAATGTAAAATAGTAATGGGTTACATATTATGAGCATTTCTTTACCGCCCAGCTTAGGTATGTGTGGGACATGTTATAATGTTGCTTCTTCACCTGTAACCCTACTTGATTTTAAAATCCACATACCAGTACTGTAGTTAACAGGGCCAATCGGGTTCCCATAAGCATTTTGGTTAAAATGATCCATACCAGGGCCCAGTTTCATAAAACACTTGCAATTGTAAGTGTTCAATCATTGTAAATAATCAGCATGGAGCATTGCAGCTGTTGCCATGGTAGTTACAATAATTGGACACTTTACTACAATTGCAAGCGTTTTATGAAACGGGGGGCTAACTTTCAGAAAAATACTCAAGCTGGTCGATAAAGAAATATTCATAACCCCTCATTTTTAGCTTAAATAATCCTAGATAGTAAAGTGAATTGTTAAAAAAAAAACAGAGGTAACTGAGACACACAGAAGGAAATAAAGACTTTCACAGTGGTAATTTAAATGACTTTGAGAATAATTTATTCAATTTAAGATACCAATGTCTCTCCTACACAATAAATGTTGAGCACTTTCTTCACTGTTACACTTTTCTCTGCAGAAAAAAAAGGTACATGTATAACATAATAGAACTGAGAGTTGGGGATGTACATTGTGAATCCTGAGAGAAGAAAAGAGGGAGAGAGATTATTAGACAGAATTAAGAAAGAGGGAGACGTAAACAAGAGAATGAAGGAGAAATAGATAAAAGACAAGGGAAAGAGAGCAAGAGATTATAAGACATCATTGGCTCTAACTCATCGATGTCAATATGCTAGAATAACATACAAATCAACAGAACGTAGCAGAGCACACATACCGCCCTCACTCATTCAACCGTAAAAGATTACGCACACGCATATCTAGAGATCAGTGAAACTAGGGCTGGTCCAGGGTCATGATCGTGCTGTCGGCCACATATAATGAAGGAAAAATAGATTAAAGAAGAGTAAAAAAGACACAAATAAGAGAATGAAAGAGATAGAAACAGGAATGACAGGTAAAGAGCTCAAGGACCAAGTGGAAAATTCATCTAAATTGCCCGTAAATGAACAGGATCCAAATTCAGGCTTTTGACCAAAATCTGTCATCCCCGTTTACAGATTTGCGAAATAAGATGGAGATGAGATGAGATGAGAGGAGAGGAGAGGAGAGGAGAGGAGAGGAGAGGAGAGGAGAGGAGAGGAGAGGAGAGGAGAGGAGAGGAGAGGAGAGGAGAGGAGAGGAGAGGAGAGGAGAGGAGAGGAGAGGAGAGGAGAGGAGAGGAGAGGAGAGGAGAGGAGAGGAGAGGAGAGGAGAGGAGAGGAGAGGGGAAGTACAATATACTCTCAAAATATTCAAGTCACTTAATTCAATTGGATGGATTCCATCCATAACAAACTTTCACTTTGACACAATACAAAAATCCATTTTGAGAGTACATTTGCCGATACAAAATCAAATAGCTACTCTAATAGTCATTGCACATGTTCGTGTATAATAGAATAAAGGCGATTTCTCTGATCAACAATAGTGGAGTTTTGTAAGTAATGAATGCAGATTGTAAGCAG
The DNA here is from genome assembly GCA_037951105.1 of Echinarachnius parma. NCBI lineage: Eukaryota > Metazoa > Echinodermata > Echinoidea > Clypeasteroida > Echinarachniidae > Echinarachnius > Echinarachnius parma. Next base: position 36,633 of record JBAMJV010001208.1, on the reverse strand, counting down.
ACCTAATTATCAAAAGCTTGCCACTGGAAACTAAGGAGCTTGCAACATTGTCCCCGACATAGCAACAGCTATGGTACACATTGCAATCAAATTGACAAAGACAAAGAATCTTGAATGACTTTTAACAGGTTCTTAATAGCTGATTACAAGGGCTTTTTTTTAATGAAATGTGCATAACATTCCATTTCATTAATAAACTCCACTATTACCACATTCTTACAGTAGGAAAGAAACACTATCAGCATTTTTATTCTAAGAAGCATATTTTAAATGTGGAAAAGTGAACTATTGATTTCATACAATCTCAGTTATGACGGTTGTTTCACTTATAGTGTAGCTCCACCGACCACCGCCATTAGGTTCAACATTGTCAGAATTTGATTGTCAGCAGACACAGTTATATATCTCTCATTTTTCAAGATACATGACGTAATCACAGGTTTGTTTTAACAATATTACTTTAATATATGTTAGTCCATAACAGCATTGACAAAGTATTCACATCATTTATAGAAAGTTTGTTTAAGTTTAATTTGAACTACAGCTGAAGTTAAAAACAGAGCCTCATCCAATACAATCTGGCCAAAATTGTTTATTTCCCCAAATCCTAACTTTATTTCTGTCAGCCTTGCAAGTAAAGAATCAGATTTTCTTTTTTTTAATCTATCAGTCCCTCATAATTTTCATCACATATAGTTTTCTTGTTTAATGTAGTTGAAGTGAATATAAATGAATTCTAATAACATATAAATTCATGAAGAAAGTGCAAATAATGTATATCTATTCCTCCTTAAACTTTCAACGATGAATATATTTTTTAAAAGAAAAAGAAATAGACCATGAAACTATAAAAATATTTCAGATAACTTATCAGTCTACCTCCAAACAAAGGAAAGAAAAAAATATGTTTAGCTAACAGAAATTTCTTTACATAATGCATTATATGTCAGAGTATACCGTGCATGGTGCTACATAATTCACAATCCAACTGTCACTGGCCCCAGGAAATTCAAGCAATAATGCCTGTCCTTAATTTTGCAATACAAAACAAATTGTTATGAAAATGATGATATATTCTGTGTTCAAATATTCTTGCTTAGATGCTGTCAAATAAAATCCCATAGGGGTATAATATTCATGATATAGTTCGGATAGATACGGAAAAAATATATGGTACATTTGACTGCTGAAAACTATAGCTTCGACCTCGACTTTTAATGACATTTTTCTGCTTCTTGACTAGACTATTTCTATGATGACATTTAAACATTTCCCCAATTAGGTTTGGGGAAAAACACAAACAAAACTCTTTCATGAAATGACATGTAAAGCCCGGCACAGGCAGAGACGACCCGACCCGATCCAACTGGTTTTCAGTCGGATCGGCTCTGTGTGTATTGCCTCACGACTCAGATGTCTGCCAGTCGGAAGCCAATCAGGTCCAGTTTAACAGTGGATCGACCGCAAATGAATCGGACCAACTGTGGCTTTCAGTTGGATTGGGTCGAGTCGGCTCTGTCTGCGCCAGGCTTTACGTGACATCATTTTCATAAACTACAATACATGAAACATTAATACTGATAGCTCATCTCCAGGATCATTCTAAATAAGGTTTCTACTGACTTGGCGACTTGAAGGAATAATTTACAACGCCCAATATCATATTGGATTCACCATCTAACATCTAGTAGTATAAAATACATGTTTGTGAAAATTACCATTTATCATCATCTTCAATTGTTATCAATTCACTCGCATCGGAGCATTATTTACACATTTTGCGACCATCAAGCACGGCAACATTGCTTCCAAATTAAAATATTGTTTATTTTAAGTAGATCAATCAATATGAACTGTTACAGACAGTTAGGCTTGTAGAAAATAGCAAATTATGGAAATGCAGCCTAAGGATGCGATATTGAATACATAAAATCACAATATTGTTCAATAAGTTAAAATATACAAGGATACACAGCTCTACATTTTAAAAAAGGATCAAAGACGGTGACAGAGTAAGAATACCAATAGACATTAATTCATGTATTGTTAAGTCACAGTGAATCAATCGAGTCGCATGCAGAGGTAAATATAAAAAGCTTTTAGTCTGAAATTACTATTCAGTGTAGACTAAAATCGCCAAGATACCTGTGCTATGACTGAATTGCCCCAGATACACAAATTTACAAAGTAAATCAAAACAAAGCAAATGTTCACTAACAATTTTGCAGCTCTGAAGGGTTCCAGCCCTCTACGTCATGAATTTGGCAATTAAATAAATCAGAGATAAGTAATAAAAAGATTTTCAACAGAAAGAAAAAAAATGAAAATAATACAAGACTGGCAAAATTTAGAGAAATTTGAGACAGTGAAAGATTGATATGCATAGCAGCTCCCTGCACAATAACAAGTAATGGACAATATCTCAATATTCAAGTCAGTAGTCAGTACTGTAATGTCAAGTATGACAAAATACTAATATTCCTCTTTCTTTAAATATCAACACCTTTTAAATAATCTCACGGTAATGTAAATATTTGCCTGTAATGTAGATTCAATGTTATATGCCAGATCCAAGTATATCATGTTTGAGGATAGTTAAGATTTATTTTTTACGGTGGCGCCAAAATCCAACAATAATATATAAAAATCAATCTTTAAATCACTCTTTCTACTCAACATTTCTAAGATTTCTTGCACAGTCACAATTCAATCAGGTCTGATTACAGCGATGATTCTGAATATCTCACTAAAAAAAGAGATTTTCTGGTGGGGCAGGCAGGATTTTTCTGGGTGAAATCATCATTACTTGTGCAAAGAGAGTAGACTGTAATTCCAAACAAACCCTTTCATAATTTCCCAATCCTAATTAAAAACATTGTTGCAGCCATGAGAATCCTTCCTCTATATGGAATTACTAGTTGGGATTAAGTAAAATAGAGTATATATATATATAGAATCCAAAAATAGATAAGCTGACTAGGCCTGTCAGCACCGTTTACCTCAATTAGCCATGTGAGAACCTCCTCTAAGTGAGGCTATTCGAGTCCTGGTCAGGATTCAAAGAGCCTGAATAGGGCATAAGATTGGGGAAACTGGTATCTACAAACCTGGTTAGATTTGCAATATCCGATCCATCGTCTTTGGGCACCCCACCAGGTTCTGGTGTTCCGATGCTGTCTGTTCTCGTCTGCGGGTACGGTGGGAAAGGGTACTGCTTCACATCCATCTGGGGGTAGGGGAGGGAGGATGGGAGGGTCACGCTCTGTACCCCTTCCACTACACTCTGCACCCCATCAACTGAGGATGTGGGTGGTGGTGGTGTGTTGTTCTCTGCGGACTGCATCGTCATGTGGTTCCCATTCTCACTTGCCTGTTCAGGAAGCTGGAAATGCAGACCTTCAAAGCTAGTCGGGGCAGCGCCGCTGCCATCTACGGGCTTCTCCGTCGACGTCGTTGCTGAACTCTGCAGGGACATCGACCCCTGACCCACATTGAACGAGATCTGGCTGTTTGAGTTGTTCCATGTGTCGTCGCCGAACGACGGGAAGCTGAAACCGGGGCTTGGGGAAGAGTCCTTGAAGGGGTCCGAGGCGAAGGACGATTGGCTCTCTGTTGTGAGTGTAGAGGGAGGTGGAGGAGGCAGAGGGAAAGAGTCGAGGGGTTGCCCCAGGATGGGTGCTGATGCGGACTTGGCCAGAGTGGCGTGCATGGTGGTGTCTGTGGACATGGTCAGTGTTGATGAGTTGCCCAGGGAATAAGGTGTGGTGGTGGCGGTGGTGGTGGACAGTGGCTGGCTACTGAATGGCAAGGTTGCAGAGAGCATCGATACGGACGATTGCTGATCTGGCAGGGGGTAGCCGCTAAATTCAGACATACTGAAGGGGAAAGGTGAGCCTCCCGGGGTGGCAGGGTCAGCATTGTTGGAAGATATGGCAGGCAGTGTCGGGTTGTTGAACTGCTGTGAGGGCATGGTGTTGGCTGACAGCAGCTGGCCCAACTGAGTGTTAGCCAGACTGGACCGCGGGGGTTGACTCCCGAACCGCTCCTCCAACCTTGCTAGTCCGCTACCTACGGATGCGCTGCTCGGTAGCCCAACACCCATCAGACCACCTCCAATTGTCCCACGTAATGGTCCACCCACTGGCCCACCAAGCATTGATCCCATGTCTGAAGCCGTTGACTCGGGGAACACCCCCTGTGCCACAGCGTTGAGGGAACTGGAACCCTGCTCTACTCCTGGACCTCTGACTGCGAGGATCTTCCCGTCAGGGGTCCGCAGGTAGATCCCCTTCTTGGTCTTGATGAATGTCACTGCGTCTCCAGCCTTGATCATGGGAGTGGAGTCTGTTGCAACGTTGGATCCTGGCAGCATGATATCTGACAGACAAAGATCAGTGAGGTAGGGTTAATAAATGTTATCAATAATACACTGTCTGAACAAACAACTAAGTATGTGCCACACGTGGGAGTATGCTAATAAACTGTATTTTTCTTATGGCTCTCTGATATACATGTACCAAATCTTAAGACAGTCTATCGTAGTAAAAGTAAAGTTCATATTACAGTTGGGTATACTTGAAAACATTCAAATGTATGTAAGAACCAAGGTCCATAAGACACCTGAAAAATGGCCTCTATACCAAGTTTCTAGACAAATGTTCTAGAGACCAAAATAAATGACAATCTTGCAACAAGTGGGAAACAGAACAAAATCCCCTGATATATATAGTTTTATTCCATGCATTGATTTTATACAATGGGAATGTTCATATCTATGAAGCCCTGCTAGCTTAGTTGAATCATAGTGCTCCATGTATCTACAGAACAAGTGGAATTATGGTGGACTGGGTTCAAGAGTCAAAGGTTTCAAGAGAGTTTAAAGGATCAAAGTGTCTAGGATAGTATCAACTACATCACTATCCATTTCCTCACCTGTGGTGGCGACAATCCTCTGCAGTGTCACCCCAGCATTCTTGAGGTCCTTTAGTCTCTTCTGAGTGACCTCCAAGGCAGTGGATGCTTGCCTGGCCGGTTGTCTGGGGACTGGGGTGGACTGGATCGGTCTCACGTTAGCCACAGGCCGTTGGAGTGGGGTCTTCAATGAGCTCCTTTTGAAAGATACAAACATTGGAGCAATTACATTCAATACAATTTTGAATAAATCAGATAAAATGAAATGAAATCAAATCAAAGATGCCTTCCCAGAGACAGAATGGATCTTATGTTGCCAAGGGACACTGGAGCAGTGTGACACCGCCATTCTTCAGGTCCCTTAGTCTTTTCTGAGTGACCTCCAAGGGAGTGCATGCTTGCCTGGCCGGTTGTCTGGGGACCGGGTGGACTGGATCGGTCTCACGTTAGCCACGGGCTGTTGTAGAGGGGTCTTCAATAAGCTCCTGTTGAAGGAGAGATCAATTGGAGCAAAAATATTCAATAATCAATATCATTTCGAAAAATAATAGTTTCTGATTAAATCACATGAAATGGAATATAAGAGATTAATAGATGGCTTTGAGGGGACTGGATGGAGCTCAGGTTGGCAACGGCACACTGCACTGAGTGCAGTGCAGCAGGGTCTTCATTGAGCTCCTCTTGATCACAAAATAAAATACAAACATAAGTCAGATGAAAAATAGAATTGCTTGAAATCAGACAATTTCTAGATTATACAAGATCAAATCAAATAAAATCATATCAAACCAAATCAAGAGGATAAAGGAATTTAATTAGGTAAAATAACTGTGACAAACATGTAAGGGTACGCCCGGGCCAGTGCCAAAGTTTGAGTTGGTCACCCCCCTAGCAGCAGGTGGCATAGGCAACCCCCTTCCCCCAGGCCTTCCCCCAGCCCCATTGGGGTAGACAGCATTTGTGTCATACTATGCATATACATCACACTGCATTAGGCAAAATGACTGCAACTTACATTAAGGATAGGCTGTGCTAATGCCATCGGCACCCCCCCCCCCCCTTCTCCAGGCCCTCTCCAAGCACCCTAGGGGTAGAAGCCAATGTTTCATAATTGTGCATACAGTTTAACCAACAATTATTTGGACACTCTGAAAAATAGGAAACTAACTATTTTGATAATTTTTCAAAAATGGTCATATATTTTATCTTGATTTCAACAAAGCAGCATCTAATAAACACATACAATGAATTTTAGGCAGCTTTTTACCAAACATTTTCTTAAAAATTTGTTATAGCATCATTTAAATTAAAGTGATTTTTTCAAGGTGTCTAAATAATTCTTGGTTACACTGTATGTCATACTTGAACGGCAACTTACATGTAAGGGTACGCCGGTCCAGTGCCAAAGTTTGAGTTGGTCACCCCTCTCGCTGCAGGTGGCATTGGCACTCCTCTTCCACCGGGCCCTCCCCCAGCCCCCTTGGGGTAGAAGGATGCGTAGGAGGGGCGCTGGTAGGAGAGGTTGAGTTTCTTCTCTTCCTCGTATCCCTTCTTGGCCTGCATCTTCTCTGTCCTCGTAAGCTTCATGTCCTTGCGGTCCCACAGGAGAGACTCTGTGGTGAACGGCGCCTAGAGTCAATCAAATGGAATAATATTATTAAGACAGTTTTACTTGTAATTTTAGCCTAAATTAAGTAGTAGGCACAAAATGTATTTATTAACATGTTAAATAAAGCTTAGTAGAATACTTATATCTCTAAGGTTTTAATATTTTATTATTTCTGGCTGCTAGTTCTACCTGACTAAGCAAATTCCCTTGTGTGTTTTTAACAGCTTTTATTCATGATCATAGGTACATTACCTTTGTAATGCAGTTGCTGTGGTTCTTGACAAGGCTCTGTAGAACGTGGTCCTCCATGTTGTCTGAGAGATGACTGAAGTCCTCAAAGGGCATGTTGGTCTCATCAAACTCTAGCAGAGATTCCACCTCAACTAACACACAAACTAACAGACAGGACAGACTTAAACACACAGATCATAGGTACATACCTTTGTGATGCAGTTGCTGTGGTTCTTGACGAGGCTCTGTAGAACGTGGTCCTCCATGTTGTCTGAGAGATGACTGAAGTCCTCAAAGGGCATGTTGGTCTCATCAAACTCTAGCAGAGATTCCACCTCAACTAACACACAAACTAACAGACAGGACAGACACAGATCATAGGTACATACCTTTGTGATGCAGTTGCTGTGGTTCTTGACGAGGCTCTGTAGAACGTGGTCCTCCATATTGTCTGAGAGATGGCTGAAGTCCTCAAAGGGCATGTCTGTCTCATCAAACTCTAGCAGAGATTCCACCTCCTTCCTGGTCAGGTTCATCTCAGGATTCATCTCATCCACAACACGATCTATAAGTAAAAGACAAGTAATAAAACCAGATGGATCTTCGACTGCGCGCCTCCGCCATTGCGCAATTAATATATCAAGCCCAAATTAACATGCACTGAATTAATATGTCAACTCAATTTTGATAGTTATCTGTCTACCAGATCTGATATATCACAATTATGAGCGTTTTTTCCATATATATGAGCCATGACCTTGACTTTGACCTAATGACCACAAAATCTTATAAGCGTATAGCTCCCCAAGATACAAATAGGTACCAAGTTTGATAGTTATTTGTCAACTGGTTCGTGTGATATTGCAATTACAAGCTATTTTTGCATAATGAGTCCTGTGACCTTGACCTTTGACCGCATGACTCCAAAATCTGATGGCTTCTATGGCTTTCTAAGATACAGTCAGGTACCAAGTTTGATTAAAATCCGACATTCAGTTCTTGAGATTTTGCAATTACAAGCTAATTCATTGAGCCCTGCGACCTTTGACCTCATGACCCCAAAATCTAATAAGTTGTTCGGCTCCTCAAGATACATACATGTACCAAGTATGGTCTAGATCCATTAATCACTTCTTAAGATAACACGACCAATAGCTATTTCTGCATATAAACGCGATCAAAAGCAGTTTTGCATATATAATGAGTCCTATGACCTTTGACCTCATGACCCCAAATTCTTTTCAGTTCATTGGCACCCCAAGATCCATACATGAACCAAGTTTGGTGAGAATCCGTCAATCGGTTCTTGAGATAACGCGATCACGAGAACGGGACGTACGTACGTATGGACGGACGGATGGACGGACAACCCGAAAATGGAGGCATAATAACAAGGGGTTTGTAAAAAATAATATTACAATGAAAGATTATCAAGAGTTTGATGCTACACAGATGAGCACCATTGTGAACTAGGCTAGTTATGTGCGCACTGCATAACAGGGTGTATTCTGCAATGTGTGCAAGGGGTTTGCAAGAGGACACTGTGTATCTGATTTACCAATCCAAAACACATACGAATCTTCCAGATATTACAATACATATCACATTGCTATTATTCATAGCGTAGAGAAAATTCTCATCCATAATATGGTTTGCGCAGTATAGATGTGGTTATCCTCTGGCAATGTTTTTTTTTCTCTATGTTAAATTTAGATAGGCAAAATAAGAATTTAGCTTTTAAAGGTAAATAATAACCAAAATGATGTTTGAAATCTCTTCCTTACCCGACATGCCCTTCTTAGAGACCTGTCGGTCGTATATCTTCTTCTCCAGCGTCTGGTCGGATACCAGGCGGTAGACATGGCACTTCTTGGTCTGGCCGTAACGGTAAACCCGGCACACAGCCTGCGCATCGTGACATGGATTCCACGAGGCATCCATTACCACTACACGGTTGGCTCCGATCAGATTGATACCTAGGCACCCAGCTCTGTTAGGGTGAAAGTAAAAATAAAGAAGTTTGATAAAATACTGTGTCGTTTTTAGTCCATTGTCACTTTACCCAGCACACCGCCTTGACAGGATTGTTCATATTTCCTTCATGAAAACAATATATTTCATCACAGTACATTATAATACAATACAATAAAATGAAATACATTGTATAACATTATGTAAACTTGAAGTAAAAGTAATAATAATAACACCATAGCATCCCAACCATATCTGATTCCATACTGTTTTGCATTTATTCAGATATTGTGCATGAAGGTCTTTGGTTGGAATTGACACAAAGAAGCATAGGAATGATTTTGGACAGTTCAGGAATTTAAAGGGACTTAGTAACATTGTCCAAATCCTCAAAATCCAATTGGAATTCTAGCGGTTCCCTCATACCTTGTTGTATTCGTATTAACAAAAAAAAAAGCATGGGACAGGTTTCAGTTTTTTTTATTTCCCTTTTGTTAATAAGATATTTACGATTGAAGTGTTCAGCTGTTAAACTATCCACTGGATAGTCGTAACCATGTACAAAGTCAGTGCAATGAGTTAGTTAATATCGCTTTGCATTTTTGCTCATTACTCGGCCATATAACGTCCATTTAGCTTGAAATTTTCACACAATACCCAGTGGACATATCATATAACAACAATATACATCGTGTCAATCATTCCCTTCTACTACATCCCTTTAAACAAAAGGCTGGATAGAGCTACCTCAGAACATCGTCGAACTGCCTTCTTTGGAGCAGTTCAAGGTGGCTCTTGAAACAATTTAGTTCCCTTTTCAGGAACTGTACCGCATAGAGCTGTATATAACAGCTCTATGCTTTACCCTCATCTAGATGCTGAACAGGCGTTGATGAGTATTACCATAGAACTAGAACTAGAACTAGAGCTAAGCACAAATAAACAAATAAACAAATGCAAGAACTGACTTTGTGGAGAGCAGGAAGAGCCAGAGGGACTTGTTGTCTGCCGAGTTGAACTTGTTAATCATCTTCTCCCGCTCTGAAACAGCTGTGCTTCCATCCAACCCTATAATAAAACACAACATTGGCATCAATGTATCATCATCTGTTGGCATCATCTGTATTGATATTTCAGATTTTATTTCAGTAATAAGAATTAACATTTAAAACTTTTGATCCGATGTAGGCTGTAGATTAGAGCCAAACACTTTCGAGGTAATTATTTGAATCGTGATCAAAATTTTTAAATGTTCATTCATACTGAACACAAAAAATTATAGTTTGCCATGTTATGTACATCCTCATTCATATGTACTACATTTTTAATACATTTTTCATATATTTCATACATTCAAGACTGGTTTATTAACGTTGTTTTAGGTCTATACAAAGAGTGTGTTTTATATCAAAACATCCAACCCTATAATAGAACACAAACAATATGGTTTGGCATGTTATGTACATCTTTATTCATATAACTACAATGTATATTTTATACATTCAAGACTGGTCTAAAACCTTCTATTCAAGGTCTACAGAAAGTGCATTTTTATATCAAAACATCAAACCCTATAACAGAAAGATTGGTCATGTTAATACTTGGGCTGGGGTCTATGGAGAGTATGTGTTGTATCAAAATTCAATTGTATTTAGTTGGAATAACAAAGGATCATTTTGTTATCCTCTCACTCAATCTCTTTCCTCAACCTGAAACAATTCATTACTCATAATCCCTTTAAATTTTTTTTTTTTTAAACTTACATATACATGTACACACAACTTGATTAAAAACAATGGAATAATGCTCCAGGCTACCAATTGTAAGCTATATGGGGGCAAGGTCTTGTTTCTAACATACTCATGGGGCTCTAGTGGTGATGCATTAGTAGAACTGAACTTACTGAAATATGTCTTGTTCCTGACCCACTCTCGGGGCATGAGCGGGGGCGGATTAGGGGGCAGTGGGATGGTGGACTTGGCAAGATACTTCTCGATGAGAGACAGGGTGCTGAGGCTCTGGCTGAAGACCAGGATCTTGTCGCCGAGACGGATGGATTCCTCCAGGATGTGGAAGAGGATGATCATCTTGCCTCCGTTGGCCAACCGGTTGGACTTGTAGCTCTTAATGATGTCTCTTGCCTGAAAGATGAAAGATAGGATGATAATAATAATACAGTGGAACCTCTTTATTATGAGTTCTGTTATAAGGAGGTACCTGATATAGCGAGGTCATTTAACAGGTCCAGTTCTATGTATCAGATATAACCAGGAAAAATGAATGGACCAAAGGTGCTCGTTATAATGCGGTTTCACTGTAGTGCCTACTTTTTTTTAAAGTCAAGATATCGTCTGGCTAGACGATATATAAATAAAATATTTTGAAATCAAATTTTACAACTATGAGAGCATTTGAAAGGGAATGATTCTCATTTCACATGTTTTATTCAATGAACTTTCAAATGGAATTAAAACCAACCAATTTAGTGTCAAGGGGCATTTTGGGAAATACCAATACTCAAGAGTACCTTTAAGCACCATATAAATATTATGTACTATTATTATGACACTTACCCATTCAAAGGAGATGATCTCATGGACCTTGTTGATGTACCCAGGCTGACCTGACGATGACTCTCCTCTCCTGAGACTTTTCTCCTCACTACTACTCGCCTTCTTCCCTCCTTTCTGCTGCGGCGTCTGCTGCTTACCGTTCACTCTGTTTCATGGCAAAAATTAAGCAAAATATGAACAATTTGTGAAAATTATTTTTAAAATTTGCTCCCATTTCTCAGCAGTGCATTTTTTACATGGTGTAAGTAATGTTCCATAAAAAAATCCATAACCGCACATAATTCAATTATTACATTATAATCTTTTCATTTAATTGTATTTTGGACAGTACATTGGAAAACAGTGAAATAACTCAATGAAGTACAATAACAGAACAAAGGTTACATTACAAATGAAGTACAAGTGTCGGAGATAGAGTTCAAGCCATTTTGTCATACATTATATTTTATTGAGAGAATTTAGAAGAGCGACATCTTACTTTGCCTGTGGCTCTGGAAGGTCAAGGTCAGCATCAAGGTCATCATTCAGGCTGTCCTTCGCTGCCAGAAGGTCACTTAGGATGTCTGGGTGATTCCAGATCTACAGAATATGTGAAGAAGAACAACATAACGTAGTCATGCACAAAACACAAAGGGAAACTAACTAGGGTCCAATTAAAGCTATATGTGGGACTTGGGAGCAAATTCAAATCAACTGTATGCAAAATACTTTTATATGTGAAAAGTTAGTGCTTGGTTTCCAGAATAAATGAAGTCTCTTTTCTTACCTTGCATCCGACGGAGAATGCTTTGAGTGGGTTTGACGTACACCAGCCACCAGCACCCGCCTCCCTGAAACACTGCATGAAGCGGATGTAGAGACCTCGCTGAAAAGACGTTAGCCGCACAAGGATCACGTGCTCGGCTTTGGGTGGTAGCGTTGAGAAGAGAACGTTGAAGCCTCGCCGCTGCACGAACCCGGCCAGCAGGCTGTGCAGTACATGGGCTCGGTACCGCATCAATCGTACATCCTGTCACAAGAAATAATGGCAGCACAAAAATTTTTGAAAATTTGTACACCTAAATATTTTATGACTGCTCTAAATTTCAGAAACATTTTAGGAAATGCGTAAATAAGTCTTTCAATGAAAGTACACAATATCGGAAAAAATAACGTTTCAAAATAGCCACATTTTTAATTCTGTCAATACACTGGTTGTTAGAGATGAGATTTTCAAACTTATATCAGGTGCCAAAGGAAGGGAAAAAGGGAGAGTGGAGCAAGATTTGAGCAACCAATCGTGTTTGATCAGGATAATGTTCAAAGCCAAGAAGAATTGGAACAGCTAGAAAATGTTCTCGTTGACCGGCGAAAGCTATAGCCAAAGCTAAAGCAAAAGGTATAGCCAAAGTGAAAACTAAATCCAAAGCCAAAACCATACTTACAGCTGGAGTGCTGTCAATACACTGGCCGTTGGAGATGGGTCTTTCAAAGAGGTTGGCAAACTCGTGCCTGGATCCCAGGAAGTTGGGCCTCACAAAGTCCACCATGCACCAGTACTCTTGCAGGTTGTTCTGCAGAGGGTATCCTGTCAGCACCACTCTCCGCCTACCAAGATACAAAACATAAATCATTACATTTTAATCCAATATATGACATTCACAAGATAATTTTTCAAGATAATTTTTCAAATTTCAAAGGATAATGAAAGATGGAAGATTAAAAGATTGGAAGCAAAATTCATTAAATCTTAATCAAATGATGTTCAAACTTATGACATACAAAGATATGAAATGAACTTCATTATATTTAAATTAAAGGGTATCAACACTTTGAGTGAGAGGGATTTTACTGCTCTATGGCATTTGTGAGTGTTGTGTGGTGCAAATATGCAATCATGGCACTCAAGGAGTTGCAACATTTGACCTTTAACCTCATGACCACAACATCTAATCAGATCAGCTACTACTCCTTCACTCACACATGGCTCGACACTAGCACTTGCCCTATTGCCCGGGGCAAGTAAAAATTTATGTCGGGCAAGAAAAATTTTATAAATGGTCTAATTTGGTTGTTTCTGAACACCAACAATTTTCTTATACCAAGATATGCCCCCATATATCATTGCAACTTTAACACAAAAGTTAACCGAGACTGTAATTTCCTGTTTCCTCACCTGGTTCTAATGCCCTTTAGTGCCTGAGAGATGCCTGCATGACTGTTCTTGATGCGGTGTCCCTCATCGCACACCACCATGTCAGGGCCTGGGTTGCACAGAGCCACTTTCATGTCTGCCAAAGAAGCACACAACAGGAATGCAAAGATTTAGGACTGTTTTCATGTTTTCGGTTAGAAACACACTACAGAAATGCAAAGATTTAGGACTGTTTTCATGTTTTCGGTTAGAAACACACTACAGAAATGCAAAGATTTAGGACTGTGTTCATGTTTTCGGTTAGAAACACACTACAGAAATGCAAAGATTTAGGACTGTGTTCATGTTTTCGGTTAGAAACACACTACAGAAATGCAAAGATTTAGGACTGTGTTCATGTTTTCGGTTAGAAACACACTACAGAAATGCAAAGATTTAGGACTGTTTTCATGTTTTCGGTTAGAAACACACTACAGAAATGCAAAGATTTAGGACTGTGTTCATGTTTTCGGTTAGAAACACACTACAGAAATGCAAAGATTTAGGACTGTGTTCATGTTTTCGGTTAGAAACACGCTACAGAAATGAAAAGATTAAAGGGACTTAGTAACATTGTCCAAATCATCAAAATAAAATTCTAATTCTAGCGGTTCCTTTATACCTTGTTGTATTCGTATTAACAATAAAATCACGGGACAGGTTTCGTTTTTTCAAATTTCCCTTTCGTTACAAAGATATGTATGATTGCAGTATTCAGATAAGAAAAACTCTGGGCGAGCTTTTCTTCTGTGTACAAAGTGAGTGCAGTGAGTTACTGAATATCACTTTGCATTTTCGCTCATTACTTGGCCATTTGACTTGAAATTTTCACACAATACCCTGTGGACATATGAGATAACAACAATATACATTGCATCAACCCTTCATCACTTTTTGCACATGTCAACAAAGTTACTAGATCCCTTTAATGACAGATTTCATGTTTACAGATAAAGACACACTACAGAAAACAAGTAAACAGATTCCAAATTAAAGAGAGTGAATTATAAAGTGATACAACTCAAACTAGCTAAAAGTGATCCATTAACTTTGTCAAATTTAACCGAAATCACTTGGAGCTTTCACTTTTTGTTATTGTTTTCAAAATCAACAGGCAGTAGGTGATAACTCTGACATCAATTTTAACTTTTTCACTAGGTTAACCTTATATTCTTTTTCTATGAAACTATCACATATCATTCATAAGAATGTTACAATGATATCACTTTCCGAAAAACATTATGAAGTTTATGGATCACTTTAAACATGACCTGGGGGATGACTTGCCGGTCTAATAATAAACTGTACATCCCATATCCAAATATTCATAATAACTCATCAGGCTAAACATTTCATCTCACACTGGACTATAACAAACAACTCACCGACTTCCATTTCCTGGACAGCTTCCAGTTCGTCGATGTCGATGACCTGGGGGGACGACTTGCCCGACTTGCTGCTCTTCTTCTTGGGCCTGCCAAGCGTGGTCTGTTTTGAGCGAGCCAGCAGGCGGTACATCTCGTACCCCATGAGCAGCACCCCACCAGTTGTATGCCATTCAGCTGGGATTGGGAAAAGGACATAATAGCAATGTATAATGTTTCTATTAATTTATAGTGCTCCTAATATGATTGATAATCATCTCTAAGCCCCCATCTCTTGTACCCCATGAGCAGCACCCCACCCATTGTATGCCATTCAGCTGGAGTTGGGAATAGTATACAAATAATGAATGTTTATGAGTGGAATGGTACTAATATTTGCATGAGGTGAAAGATGGAATGTTACGTTCAACGAGGCGAAGCCGAGTTGAATGGAACATTCCATCTTTCACCGAATGAAAATATTTTTACCATTCCATGAATGGAAAAAAACATTCTTTATTTGTTTTATATGACACCTACTTTATTTGCTTTTTCGTGTTATAAGAATCCGCACTGTCGATTAAATCGTCCAAACGGGCATCCGTCAGCAAAATAATTCCCGGTTCTGCAGCCATGTTGTGTAAAAAGTACAGCTGCCTTGCATGGAGTGCGTAATGTTTGTAAATGCGCTTGTTCATGAATGGAAAATCTGCGCAATGCGCGCAGTTATTTTTAACGCGCGCTGGCTTGCACAAAACAACAACATAAAAAAGTACCATTGCACGTTTACTGACGTCATTTATCGTTCTATTCTATTCAATGAAAAATGACGTCAAAGCGTTGAATGGTACGTTTCCACGAATGTCATGTGACCTGAATTCAACCAATCACATTGCGAGAACATTCCAAGGTGTCATATAAAACATAATAGCAATGTATAATGTTTCTATTAATTTATAGTGCTCCTAATATGATTGAGCAGGACGCCACCAGTTGTATGCAATTCAGCTGGAGTTGGCAATAGAAAATGTATAAATATTTATTATGTTTCAATGTATAGCGCGTCTAATATGATTGATAATCATCTCTAAGCACTTGACAATATCACCCCGGTCATTGGACACACACTCGCAATCAATCCACACGACGCGCACTTTCAGCTCCCTTGGGAGCAATACATTCTAGATAGAAGAAGACAGAAGATGGAATTGCATGCTAAATTCCACTGGGCCGAATGGGCAACCAAATATAACAGCATTTTTAATGTGTGTTTTTCCTTTATTGAGGGCCACCAGATTCAGGTTTGGGGTCACTAGAATTTTAAAAGTCTTGTTTTTTACTTGCCCAACTGCGCCATGAGGAAAAACAGTTAGTTTCTAGCATTGTTTAAATGCTCACCTATGACCTTTGCCCGGGCTGTTGTAGTCTTATGCATGTCGTTGAGGACAAAGATGTTAAAGTGAAGGGGTTTCTCCGGGCACCACATGTCAAACTCAGCCAGCCAGTTCTGAAGCGTGTTGATGGGCACGATGCACAGCACTGTATTAGCATTGGTGTGCCGCATGAATATGTTGATGAAACTTATACACTGGCAAAGGCAGAATTCAAAACACAAAATAATATATATTAGACATCCATCTTACTTGCAAAGTAGTTTAGGAGATAAAAAAATGCTTGAATATGGAACTACTTGTTAATTCTATGCCTGATAAAAGGCACAATGTGCAACACTGTATCACTGTTGTACATCATTGCTATGTTGGTGAAACTTAATTTACTGTTGAACAGCATCTATAGGCAAACACACAACAAAAAAATCTATTACACATCCATCATACTTGCAAAGTACATGTAGCTTTAAAAAGGAGAAAGAAAATACTTGACTATCAAACTGATCAAATAATACTTAATTCTATGTGTGATGATAGATACAATTTACAGCACTGTAAGAGTGTTAATATGATACATGATTATGTTGTTGAAATGTATATACTGCTGAAGAGCAAAGACAAACAGCAGAAAAACAACAAACTTACAAACAAGTTACAAACATTGCAAAAGTAGGGGATCAGTCCAACTATAGAGTACCAAAGTGGTAATGTCACATTCTTTTGTTATAGTATAGTAATGGTTCTTAAAGGGATCTAGTAACTTTGTTGACATGTGCAAAAAGTGATCAATGTATATTGTTATCTGATATGTCCACAGGGTATTGTGTGAAAATTTCAAGTCAAATGGACGTTATATGGCCGAGTAATGAGCAAAAATGCAAAGTGATATTCACTAACTCATTGCACTCATTTTGTACACAGTTTTCGCGGTCCAGTGGATAATTTAACATCTGAACACTTTGATCGTAAATATCTTTTTAACGAAAGGGAAATTTGAAAAACCGAAACCTGTCCCATGCTTTTATTGTTAATACGAATACAACAAGGTATGAGGGAAACGCTAGAATTCCAATCTGATTTTGAGGATTTGGACAATGTTACTAAGTCCCTAACTTGTCCTTTGTTTTGGGCTGTGAGTAGTGGGTTATAACTGGATGGTTGCCTTCTCAGCAATTTGCTTGGGCAAAAATGTCTGGCTTGCTGACATCGTTTAGAACCATTACCCAAGGCAATGAATAGCTTTGACGTCACACTTCAGTATGCTAAGGAACTGGACAAATAGTGAGGGTCAAGTTGTGCAGCATGAACAGGGCTCGCCCTTAGCAGTGGCCCGGGTGCCACTAGCCTCCTGAAATTAAATTTGGCTACTAATATTGGCAGAGCTGCCAACCTTGATCAACAAAATGTAGCTTACTACATATTGTATTATTGTATTGTATTACATACTACAGTGCTTTAACCTTGTCTAAACGTTTTAAAACGTTGAAACGTAAAATTTAAAGAGAAAAAAAGAAAAAGGAAAACAATTACAGCAAAAATGGAATGGTTGACATCTCTGTATTGGATGTGTAATTCTAGCCACCTAAAAAAAAAAAGTTAGGGAGAACCCCCAAAAAACACAAAACCATCCTGATCACTTTTTTTTGTAAATAATGTGATAAGAATCATGTGTTCTAGTGGTATGTGTTCTAGCTCTGTATTGGATGTGTAATTCTAGCCACCTGAAACAAAAAAGTTAAGGGAGAACCCCCAAAAAACACAAAACCATCTATTTGACAAAACCCTGATGACTTTTTTTGTAAATAATGTGATAAGAATCATGTGTTCTAGTGGTATCTTAGATAACATAATTCTGGTTTTAATTGTACAATAGATCTATTTGACAAACACTTAATCACTGTTTTGAAAATAATGAGATAAGAATTGAGTGTTATCTTCTAGATAGCAAAATGTTGGTTTTACGTGCAAGATTTTGCCGAGACCCACACTGCAAAGTGTTTTGATGATAGAAAATGCTTGAATTTGGGAATGATCAAATAATACTCGTTAATAAAATGTGTAATAATGGGAGAATGTACAACACTGTATGAGCATTGGTGTATGTGCCGCATTAAGATGTTGACGAAACTTAAAATATAGCAGAACACAAATCAATCTATAATTTGACAAAACTTGTGTACGTAATGCAATAAGAATCAAGTGTTCCAGAGGTGTCTTAGATAACATAATGCCAGTTTTACCTGCAACGTTTTGCCAAGACCCATGCTGTGCGCCAGGATACAGCCAAACCCGCTGCTCAACCTGAAGCGATGTAAGGATTCCACCAAGTTGTCATACAGAAATCGGATACCTCCAACCTGTTAAATGAAAAAGGGTAAATTAATATTATATATATATATATTGACAAAAATTATTTGATACTAACCCAAGTATTTTGTCCAAGTCCAGTCCTGAATGGGTAAAGATGCTGTAGAGCAATTTAAAGGGATAGTTGAGTTTTGGTAAAGAGAGTACAGTTTTTGTCAACCTGAATTTTAGTAACCAAAACCTGCACCATTACATTACAAACTAATAGTTATAACTCCACCATGCTCGAAAGGAATATAAAATTACAAATGACTGAGCAAAAATCCTGTTATTATTCAAAAAGAGCCGTTAAAACTCAAGAGGGCGCTCTCTAAAAACTCATCGGTTTTGACCATTTTAAATAAAATATTGTGCATGTAATGTTTTGTTGAAATAGTGATTACATAGAGGGATAATCAACATTTATTTAAAAGTCTCTTTTGTAAATTTTCGAAAAGAGGTAGCATTTTATTCCATTTTTGTAACAGCTGGTTCAAAATTATCGAATAATTGTGGGGCCCCACAATTATTACAAATGGTCATGTTTATAGATATTTCAGCCATTTCTGAACCGATTTTGGTCAAATAAAGTTTATTCTGTCATGAAAATTGTATGCTCTTTCAATTTTGACACTCAGCTTTTCATTATCTCACAAAAATATTATTTTGTGTAGCGCCCTCTATACCAAAACTCAACTATCCCTTTAAATGAAAGATACAAAATATAATTTACAATGTGATGGAAGCCCAAAAGGTTTTCATCTTGACAGTGCTTGAAATTAGCAAAGGCCCGCTGGCCCGGGGCCACTAAAAATTAGCTCTGGGCAACAAAATGTAATCGAGGCTTAATTCCATTGTCCCGAATGGACAACCAAATATATTAATATAATTTGTAATGTTTTCTTCTTTGTTATGGGCCACCAGATTCTGGTTTTAGGTCACTATTATTTGAAATATCTGTTTTTTAATTGCCTGACTGGGCCATGCGAGACAAGAAAGTTAATTTCTAGTACTGTTACCTGATGAGGCTTAATAGCCAGTGCGATATTGTCGGGAAGATAGATATCAGGCTCATCCGGCGGGTGATTGACGTTGACCAAGACGCGGCCCTGGATGTCGGGTACATTGGTCTCGTCATTGGTGTGCATGCCATGGCTGCCATCCTCAATTTCGGCCTCGTCCTCGCTGTTGTCGCTGACCAGGGTCACCTCCTCGTCGGAGCTGATCGTGATTACCTCGCTCTCTGTCATATGATAATAACAATAATGATTCTAATAAAAAAACAATAATGTCATATTTATAACTATGCGCTGTAATAAAGGAAAGTAAAAGGTAAGTCCAGCGAACTTAATGAAATAGGTAACTTTGAAAAACAATACCCATATGGGCAATTCCACGGTTAGTAACGTTACATTTATAGCATATTTGCATATCATTTTCTACTGTAACACCACCATCTATTCATTTCAAGTCACAATCATGTTACAGCATGTTCACCCACCCTAGGTCTATAATACAGAAAAAGATGAACATAATTCAAATAATATTTGTGTCGCCATGGCAACTTTTATAGTCGGTTAGTAACGTTACAAAAAAAGGACATGGAAAAAAACATGAGTCCTTGTGAAAATTATTTCTCGTAAACAGGAGTCATCTGAAACAAATTAGTATTACTACACCATTGGCAGTGACTTGGTAAGTGGTGTGATGTATCAAATATTGAAATATGTCATTTTGGTTTTTGTAGAAACAAAAAAAACATGGTTAGTAACATTACGGTTAGTAACGTTACAGTTTGTCCGTCCAAATTAATATGATATTTTTAGCATGAAAATGCATTTCAAATTCATAGAGGAGACACTGGTTGGTGAAATATGAAGTGTTTTACAGTATCCAAAAGAAAACAATGAAAAAGAAATTATACTTTTCTTTAAAATCCTATAAAACTGTGTTAAAAGCATGTGTAGTCCCACATATGCCATTTCGTGTATAGTTCTGTATCTCAGTAACGAGAACACGTCAGTGTGATTTAAAGGACCTAAATAATACAACGTACTTTGGCACTTATTCTATAGTAGATGACTTGTAAAATAGGTCTGCCGAAAACAAATCCATGAAAATAAACACAGTAGTGATTTAAGACTAATTTTCTGATGCCAAATCTCATTTAGCAGCCAGTTAACGCCCCACCCACATTTAGGGTCCAAAATCGGCAGCGTGATTGACGTCTGATTGACAATTCATTAGCTTATGTCATGACGCGTCATCTACAGAATTTAGTTCATTAGTCCGTTCTTTAGATGACGTCACATTTTGGCGATTTAAAAGGGGCGTTCCCAGGACAATTAGATTTTTACTGACTACCCCAAAATTGACTGATTTCATGAGAAATGACTGACAAATTATTTTTACTCAGGAAAAATTACATATAGAGAGCCGAATTGTGAAAATTAGGCCATCTAGACGCTATAGGTCCTTTAAAGGTGGGAAGTTAAAGCTCTCTCTATTTCATTGTGATTCATGAAATAATATAGCTTTAAAAAGAACCAGGATTTGAGAAAAATCAAATAGAAACTTTGGTTGAATGTCCACCTTATCATGGAATTGCCCATATGATAGATGGACAATGATGATGGTGATATTTACTATTTTCACTTTATGGGATATTAGCAAGCTGATAGAGGTCCAAGATTTTAATTGCTTTTAATTATTGAGGGAGCAGAAGCCACTGTGAACACCTACAAGGTGCGTTGCATGTAAGCATTTGCTTTGTGTGCTGGATTGATTTCAGTGTATAAGATGACCAGGGTAATCAAAATGATGGACAGTAAGACACAGTATGAATGTACACAATATAAAAGTAGCCACCATTCTCGGGTGGATCTGAATTTGCCACCCTCATTTCACTCACCGGGTCTCTCTAACTTCATGGCATCTTTCTCGCTGTCACTACCACTGCCACTGCCGCTGCCGCTGCCGCTGCCGCTGCCGCTGTCCACCATGATGCACTCGGAACTAAATGGCTTGATTGGCATGGGAATAGGAATAGGAAATGGCACGGTGACTGTGGTTGCTATAGGAAGGTCAGGTTCGGGGGGCAGCAAAGACTTCAACGTCACAGCTGATTCCGCCGCCGGCACTTCTGCAGAGGCGTGCAGTGCGGGGATGGCAGCTGCTATGGTGGCAAGTGCTTCCTGCAGTTTCTCCGCTGAAAAGGGTTAAGAGAAATATCATAATATTAGTAAACTATTTTGATGAGATAACATAACCATATAATGTTGTTGTTCTTGTTATAATTATTCAGTGATCTGTTATTATTATCCAGTGCTATTGTGACAAGCGCCTCCTGCAATTTCTCTGCTGGAGAGTTTAGAGGATCAAGAGTAATGTCGTACTGTTAGTTAACTATTTTGATGGGATAACATTACTATCATGTTGCTCGTGATGATATCATTATTAATCCGTAATCGGAGTCAGTTGCAAAGTTGACGGCAGCTGCTATTGTGGCCTCTTGCTGTTTGATGGTAGACAAGAGTATTCTGTAAACCAATTCTTAAGATATCTAATCATATCATTGTTAGCCTGATATGTATACCCATACCACTTTTGAAATTGATCTCTCAACCAGTTCTGAAGATATCACAAGAGGGAAAACAGGACAGATGGACATACATGTATGGACAACCTGAAAACATGATGTACCTGTCCGCTTTGTTGACAGAGGCATACAAATAACATGTTTTTACAAAATGGTAACTACCATCATCTATAACTGTACTGTCCACACTCCACATGCATACAATTTGAATATGCTGGTCTATTCTAAATGTCAACAATAAGGGAAATTTAAAACACTCACCATTTGTTGTGGAAGCTTCCTTTGCTGTTTGACGTTTCTGCTCCTCCAACCTTCGCTTCCTCTCCTCCTCAAGTCTCTTCTTGCGCTCCTCTTCCTCTCGTTGGGCGGAAAGCGTTTCTGCATCTAGCTGATCTTCTCTCAGGAATGTTCTGCCAGACAATGACATTTACATTATTACATATATATTAAAGGGATCTAGTAACTGAATTGACATTTACAAAATTGATGAGTGGATGATAAAAGGTGCGTTTGTAATCTGATATGTCCACAGAGTAATGTGTGAACATTTTACCGTATATGGATGGTATATGGCCGAATAATGCGCGAAAATGCAAAGTGATATTCGCAAACTCATTGCACTGACTTTGTACACAGCTATAACTTTCCAGTAGATCATGTAATTACAAATCTGAACACTTCAATTGTAAATATCTTTTTAATGAAAGGGAAATTCAAAGAAAACAAAATCTGTTCTGTGCTTTTTTATTGGTTTAACAAATACAACAAGGTATGAGAGAAGTCAGAGAACTATAAGAGTTCTAAGTAAGTTTTTTTTTTGGATTTGGACAATGTTACTAGTTCACTTTAAATGCATGTTAAAGTGGTAGTTCATTTTGGTAAAGAGGGCGCTGCACATTTGTGAGGTAATGAAAAACTCAGTGTAAAATTTGAAAGAGCATACAATTTTAATGGCAGAATAAAATTTATTTGATCAAAATTGGTTCAGAAACGGCTGGAATATCAATAAATATATCCGTTCGTAATAAATTTGGGGCCCAGATTTATTCGATGATTTTAACGAATATTTTTCAAATGCCTACACTTTTTCAAAAATGTTCAAAAGAGGTTTTTAAATAGTTGTTGATGATCTCTCTATTTAATCATTATTTCAACAAAACATCACATGCATAATTTTGTATGAAAAATGGTTGAAACCAATGCTTTTTTAGAGAGCGCCCTCTTGTGCTTCAATGGCTCTTTTTGAATGATAACAGGCTTTTTAATGAGTTGTTTGTAATTTTCTATACATTTCAAGCATGGTGGAGTTATAACTATTTTTAGTTTAATATGTTATTGTGCAGGTTTTGGTTACTAAAGCTCAGCCTTACCAAAACTGTACTGGTTACCCCTTTAACAGCAGGACTTCCTTTTTTGAGGGAAAATAATTAAATCTTTTAATTTTGTCCAAAAATATTAGCTGCATCGGGCTGCATGCCACATAATATGCAGTGAGGAAAAAAAAAAACATGTGATTGTACACATCTGCTGACAATCTTCTGCACAAGAATATTACATGGAATTTTAGAAACATAAACCTAACTGCTCTTTCAAAATATTAAGATGTTACTTACATACAATATGCTGTAACTTCTTGTCTCAATAAGATATTTTTAAAACTATTATTAATTTTCCAACAAATAATATTCAATTCTGTTTGTATTCATATTTCATAAATGCAAACTATTCAATTTTCAAATATCCTAAAGGTACTGGTCTGTAGTACATTCTGATAACAAGAAAATACACACTTGGTAGTGTATTTGCTTGTTTTAACCGTAGGGGTTCATGTACATGTACTTACTTGATATTTCTCCTCCTGTTTATTGGCTTGTTCTTTGCCGACCTCTTGCGTTTCTTTTTGCCTTTCCCATTTCCCTTCACCTCTGCATCTCCATCCTCCTCATCCTCATCCTCCTTCTTCTCCACTTTCTTCTTCCTCCGTCTCTTCGGGCTCTCTCCATCCCCACTTTTCTTCTGCCGCCTCTTCCTTGGCTTCTTTGCACCAGTCTGTTTGGCTGCCGCCCCATCTCCACCTGCTACTCCAGGTGCTAGTCCTTCTGGCACACTCAGAAAGGAGTTTGTGATGGCACCTTCGTTTGGGGCTTCCACTACTGCCGACTCGGCTGCTTCCTCGTCTTCAAATGCGTACTCGTCATCTTGAAACGAGGGTGCTTTAGAGCTTGACCGGCTGTCATCGGCATCGTCTTCCTCCTCATTGATGGACGAGGCCTTGGCGGTTTTGGGGCCAGGTGAAGAGGGAGGGGTGTCATCCATAGAGGCATCGCTCTGCAGACCCGGAGGGAGAAAGTCCTCTTCAGAGCCTGACTCGCTGTCACTGATTGGATGGTTATTGTTACTCATTTTCCTTTTTTTTTCTTCAAATCTCAACTTCAATAATATACTGCTTTTTTAAATTAACTCAAATGTGCAAAAAAAGATTCAAGATGATGATCAATCCATTTTTGTGATGCATGATCTATCTATTCGTCCAGCATGAAACAGCTGCATTTGAAGTTTATTTTCAAGATTCCCAGAAGATCCCTGCAGAAAAATAAATATAATCAAGGAAAATACAAATATAATTTTTTAATTTCAATACATACTATAAAATTAAAGGGTAAGTTACACTTAACTGCCACGGCTTCACTTGGATTTTTACACTTTTTAAAAATTTCATGTAAATTTTCATAAAATCAGGGGTTGGCCACACATAGGTAAATTACAATAGCATTGTGCGGAGATCAACCTCTTCTGCTTGCTGCACTATCCAACACAAAAACATTTTTTGTCGGTCGATTTCTCCATCCATTTACCAGCAAATGCAAAAAAACTTTTGTTTATGTGATCCACAATTCATATACTTTGATAATAATTACCAACTCTGTTGTTTTGATGACCGCAAAATGTAGAAAAAAATTGATTATTTCCCATCTGTTTTCCTTACCGATGCGTCCTAAAACATAGCGTTCAACTGTTGAACGGTACAGTGTACGAATGGGCGGTATGCTCATCTCCAGCGTATTAGTGTATATTGTGTGTAAATGGTCCAACTGATTGGACCATTTACTTTAGTAGATGGTGGGATTGGCCATATGTGACCTTACACCACAAAACGACCGTTATGTCGCCGTGGTAGTTTGTCTGTTATTAGCTGATATAGCCAAATTTTGTTTAAAATATGAAATTCAGGTTTTTTGTATTTCCTGAATGAGGGTATCATAATCTACCTTTTGTGAAATTTTGAGCATCAGAAATCATGTTTAAATATGATTTTTAATCAAATAAATATGATCAGATTACAGTGCTTGAATAGACGCCGATCTTTGAAATGGCCCGTTTTCTCCCAAACTTTGAAACTGATTCAGCCATGTTCCAAATCTTGGCTGCTCATTTTGAGAGGGTTCGCTTAGTCCAAATGTGACAAATTATATACCATTTTAAAGGTATTGACTTCTACTTTAATGTCATGTAAAAATTAGCACAATCATTTTTTCCGACTTATTGGTCGTTTTGTGGTGTGAGGTCACATATCTACTATCTACGCTATGTTTTAGAAAGCATCGGATAGGAAAACGGACAGGAAATCAAACTTTTTTTCCCCTACATTTTGCAGTCTTCAAAACAACAGAGTCGGTAATTATTATCAAAGTATATGAATTGTGGATCACATAAAAGAAAGTTTTTGTGCATTTACTGGTAAAGGGAGGGAGATATCAGCCGACAAAAATTGTTTTGGCGTTGGATAGTGCAGCACTCGGAAGAGGTTGATCTCCGCACAACGCTATTGTAATGTACCTATGTGTGGGGTTGGTTGGCAGGGTTTCCCCCTATGATCAGACAGTATAATTCAGATGAAAAAGGCAATTAACCTAGATAAATATTATAAGCGTAAGCCTTAACAGTCTAACACGCAGTGGCTTTGCCGGGTTGTGTGTGCATGATGAAACAAGCAACAACTACAAGTACAAGCGCACCCAAGGCAGCTTGCAAAAAAGTGTTTTGTGTGGTGGTAAAGTGTATCTTCCCCGAATTAAAACACACCAGAAGCAATGATTTACATGTATTATTATAATATTGTTAATCATGCCCAGGCCGGGCATGTTTGCCTATTAGTTACTAGTAAAAATGATTAACTCACCCAACAAATTGAAATGAAAATACAAATTTCAAACAGATCACAAAAGTAAACTTCAGAAGACAGCTTGACAGGAACATGAACAGGAATCTTCTCAATGACAATGTCAATGCCAATGGCGATGGAATGGCAATGGGACAATGATCAAAATGTTTTTGAAGTCTCCTGCAGTTCTACTTCTCTGCTACCTTCCTTCACTTCAAAGTCGACTCTTCAGCTCAGTTATGTATAGTAAGCCGACGTAGCCTTAGGTCAACAGTCTTTGAAAGGCCCTCGTATCTCCGGAAGTTTCAGAGGTTATGCAATCATGATAGTATTGATACATAACATGCAGACACAGGTCGGGGAAACCCGAAGCCGACGGCAGATCGACTGCACGTTATACAATCACGATCACTTGGATTATTAATAACAAAAGAACATCCGTATCATCACATGCACTAAGCCCAAGCGGGCGGGCGTCCCCTTACACAACACACAAGTTAAAACACTCACGGAAACACACGCCAAAAATACGTCCAAACTACAAATCGCACCATTCAAATTAATTTAATTAATCGGTTTATACCTTCTCAGCAGTTTGACAAAATGTTGATGTCTTATGAAACCGGCTCTATGTTAACAAAATAACACTAGTAAAAAGGATGTGTATCCTGCCACTTACCTACCTATGATTACCTCGCAAGATCCAGAGCCATTGATGGGTTTCTCCGTGTCGGAGCTGTACGTTTATCTCGATCTATATAGTGCCAGAACGCTGTACGCATTTAGCATGACGCATTCGCATACATTCAATGAGACTTTACATTGTACCTCGTGTGCTTCGCTCACTTTTATGTGTATGCTAGTATAATAATGATTCAAACTACATGGGGTGAGCGAATTAATTTCCAACTACGTGCTTAGCTAATCGGGCAAAATAAACGCACAAAACAAGCGCAATAAGATTAATAGATAAGATAAATGTATTGGTCTTCAAACAATATGTTATAAAGAAATGTGTCATCCACTGGCAAATGGAAAAGAAAGCAATTATAACAATAATGAACTTCATTACAATTATAACAATTTCTATAAACATTCAAAAACATTTACTTGTAGGCATGATCATGCCTACACAGACTAATGAACTTGATACAAAAGTTACTGCATACTATATTATATTATTATTATATATATTATTATAATTAGTACAATAATGTATCATATTTATTAAGTGTGTGTAGAGCTCTATAGATAGCCACGCCACAAAAAGGAAATATTAATTGTAGATTACTTATTCGTAATAAATAATGATAAGTACATTGTTCTATTGTTGCGGTTGTTTGAATGAATTTATAATTAAGCTACTTATAGCTTCTTGGATTTAAAAAAAAACGTATGAAAGGTTGTAATGATTAATAAAACATACTTGAATTTTATCAAATATGAAAATGAATGATTAATATTAGCCATTAGCCAGCCATTAATGATACTTCTCACTTGCTGAATAGTGATATAGCTCGATATACTCAGTTGATTCGATCTGCACTGGTTGATTCATAGTTTGATTATTGTTAGTATAATTATATATACAATAATGTATCATATTTATTAAGTTTGTGTATAGAGCTCTATAGATAGCCACGCCACAAAATGGAGATATTAATTGTAGGTTACTAATACTTATTCTTTATAATGATAAGTACATTGTTCTACTGTTGCTGCCGTTTGAATGAATTTCTAATTAAGCTACTTAGCTTCTTGGATTACAAAAAAATAACAAACTTATGAAAAGTTGTAATGATTAATAAAATACACTTGAATTTTATAAAATATGAAAATTAAATATTATTATCTTAATAATGATAAATAGGCTACATTGTTTGGTTGTTGTTGTTTTAATTTAGGAAAGGTTGTAATGAGTAATAAAATACACTTCAACAAAAAAGGAATAAGAATTTGTTTGATATATATAAACTCGCGAGAAATCTTGTATATGTTTTATTAATTTGTAAACTATTCCAGTTATTTTGTCTGTATGTATTATCCTGTTCACCCTTCCAATTGCAGAATGCGAATTTATTTTCAACTTCTTTGTAACATTCGATTGATTTGAATAAATAAAGATGATTTATATTTTATGTAATTACATTCTTCCAAAAAAGCAATTTGCTATAATACTAGTATAGACTAATGAACGTCACACATTAAGTCATTAAAAACGTTCATAATCCTAAAATAAGTGTAAAAGAGAAATAAGAAAAATGGTGGCATACACATTTTAGTTATTATAGTATGTGAATAATTAGCTTCTTTTGATTTCATTCTGAAAGTGAAATGTATAGTATTTTAAACAAGAACGTCAATGACGTAGCGCTCATCCGCCATCTCGCAACATCAAATATCGCAAATTTCATATGGTACACTTTTCAACTGGTCAAAAAATAAAAATTTGATGCCCTGGAAGGGACATAAAAAAAAAATTAAAAAATTAGAGTGAACAAAATATAAATTTGACGCCCCGGAAGGGACATGGAAATAATTTGTAAAAATAAAAATAAAAAAAATAAAAAATAAAAAAAACAAACAAACAAACAAAACAAACAAAAACAAACAAACAAACCAAAAAAAAAACAACAAAAAAAATAATAATAATAATAATAATAAATAAATTAAATTAAATTAAACAAATTTAACAATTTTAAAAAAATTAAAAAAATTAAAATTAAACATTACCATCAATTAATGAATGGAGAAAAAATTCAAAATTCTGTGTAGAAGTTTAGTGTACCAAAGTTAGCTCTACCAGATAAAGCAAACCATATCAAAATCGGTCGAGAAATGAAGGAGAAGAAGCATTTGTTGTGATTTCGAATAAATTTGCATAAATTACCATAGATAATGAATTTCATGATTCTGTGTAGAAGTTTTAAATCCCCCTCCTAGCCCTATCTTATGAAACCTAGCCCTATTAGATAAACCAAACAGAATGAAAATCGGTCAAGAAATGAGGGAGAAGCAATTTTTGTTATTTTTTGAATAAATTTGCATAAATTACCATAATTAATTAATGGAGACAAATTTCAAAACTCTGTGTAGAATTTTAGTGTACCAAAGTTAGCTCTACCAGATAAAGCAAACCAAATCAAAATCGGTCGAGAAATGAAGGAGAAGAAGCATTTTTTGTGATTTCTGGAATAAATTTGCATAAATTACCATAATTAATTAATGGAGAAAAATTTCAAAATTCTGTGTAGAATTTTAGTGTACCAAAGTTAGCTCTACCAGATAAAGCAAACCAAATCAAAATCGGTCAAGAAATGAAGGAGAAGAAGCATTTTTTGTGATTTCGAATAAATTTGCATAAATTACCATAGATAATGAATTTCACGATTTTGTGTAGAAGTTTTAAATCCCCCTCCTAGCCCTATCTTATGAAACAATCAGAATCAAAATCGGTTGAAAAATAACGAAGAAGAAGCATTTTGAAAACTGTGGACGGACGGACGACGGACGCCACGCCATGGCATAAGCTCATCGGGCCCTTCGGGCCGGATGAGCTAAAAACCACTTGAATCTAATAATTAAATGTGGTATTAAAATGTAATTTACTACAATGTCTTCTGACAGATTTCAACAAATGGCAATGGTGAAAGGCAGGAGAAGGCAATAATAATATACTTCATTACAATTAGTAAACAATTTCTATAAACATTCAAAAACATGTAATTGTTGCACAGATCACTTGCATGCCTATACACTAGGCAACACAACAACAAATAATTTGAGACCCCCATAGATTTTTTGGTTTCTTGCCCGATTATATGCTATAACTGTCAGAGATTATTCCACCTTCATCTCATGGAGGTCTATGAAAAGACTCAGACCCCGTTTACAGTGCAGGGCCGAGCCGAGCCGCGGCTCGGCTCGGCCCGGCCTAAATTGCGGTACTCGGCCCCCCAATTTTGTGCGTTTACAGTGGTGGGCTCGGCCCGGCCGCCCTTTCAATATTTTGTCGTAGTGGCGCTCTGTATGTAAACAAACGATTATTTTGGGGGCGTGCCGCGGTCACAGAACAAAGGCGCGTTATTTGCAATGAATTGTTTTCCCAATTTGGTACCGCATTTGGCCCTGCGTGCGTTTACAGTGAGAAAAAGCGGGGCCGAGCCGCGGTTCGGCCGCGGCCGAGACAACCTCCAGAGCGGGGCCAAATGCGCGGCCACTTTTGGCCCCGCATTTGGCCTTTTGAGCGTTTACAGTGAAAAAAAGGCCGGGCCGAGCCGCAGCTCGGCCCGGCCTTTTTTCACTGTAAACGGGGTCTATGAGAGCAACAGTCTGCATGGGCTCATTGTCCTTTAACCCTAAAAAATGCCTGGCTATATTTGAGGTCTTTTTACGGCCGGCCGGCCCACCGGCGGCCATTATGCCCCCCCCCCCCCCCCCCCCCCCCTTAAGATCTCGGCCGTGAAACGCCTGATCGCCGCGAAAAGTTGCACGCATGTCGAAACAAATATGGTAATTTCAATTTTTCGAAAAATTCACTCATTTGCATATTAAAGAGACTTAGTAACATTGTCCAAATCCTCAAAATCCTATTGGAATCCTAGCGGTTCCCTCATACCTTGATGTATTCGTATTAAGAATACAAGCATGGGACAGGTTTCGGTTTTTCAAATTTCCCTATCGTTAAAAGGATATTTACGATTGAAGTATTCAGATGTTAAATTATGCACTGGACCGCGAACACCGTGTACAAAGTGAGTGCAATGAGTTAGTGAATATCACTTTGCATTTTTGCTCATTACTCGGCCATATAACGTCCATTCAACTTCCAGTGGACATATCAGATAACAACAATATACATTGTATCAACCACTCATCGCTTTTTGCACATGTCAACGAAGTATACTAGATCCCTTTAATGGTAATTTATGGAAATAAGGTAATACAATTCACATGTTTGCCCATAAATCATATATTTTTGATAATTAAACATTGATGTTCATTACATAATTATATTGTTTAGACCATTTGGAATAATAATACAACAACACAATTTCGAAGAGCCAGGTTATTCCTTATGTTTTCTATTGTTTTGATAATTTCTTATGTATGTTTTTGTTTTTGTAACTTACTTATTTTAAAAATATTTTTTATATAATAACCAAATAACCAATGTTTTATCTCCTTTTTAGGAAAACTGATATTTCCAATTATGAGTGTACACAAATCACGAAAAGACAAAATGTCACGTGACTTCGTAACGTGCATTCGTTCTCGAGCATTTGAAGAAAAAAAAACGTCGGAGGGGAGGAAGCCATGACGTCATAAAAACACTTTTTTCGAATTTTTTAATTTGAACTCCATTTTCCTTAAGCGCATCAATAATAATGTCCAAATACCGAAAAGCAATTGAATTACGTATTGGCTGAGATATGCCCATCCGAATGAATTTTACTTCAATGGGCAATCAGTGTTATAGTGCACTGGTTCATAAAGTTATGAACCAGTGCACTATAACACTGATTGCCCATTGACAACAACAATCATTCGGATGGGCATATCTCAGCCAATACGTAACCTATTCAATTGATTTTCGGTATTTGGACATTATTTGTTATGCTCTTTCTGAAAATGAAGTCCAAACTTGAAAATTCCATAAAAAGGTGTTTATGACATCATTGATGACATCACACTTCACCACTCTATACTGAGGGTTATAATTACAATGAGACCATTTAGCAGTTTACGTGGCCTATTGGTCATGCTGTGGACTTCAATACTTGGTATCATGGGTTAAAATCCTCTCTTCTGATTCTTCTTTTCTTTTGCCATAACAAGTGTTGAGTAGCGGTTCATTTCATAGCACAGTTTTCACTAAAGTCGTAAATCTGTGGCCAAAATCTATGAATAAATGGTTGTTGATAAAATTATTATGATAGGACTCAATATTTGTGTTCATGCAATATAATTAATGGACTATTATTTTGCCTTGATTAGTACTTGCTTTTGACATTCTTGTAAATTCTTGCCATTTAATTTAGTTTAAATTAGTAAAAGTGATTTTAAATTGTCATAATGTATTATACATGTTATATCTTATCTGTCATGTCTTATATCCCTATCTCCTACTGCTTCTCTCATTATCCCATCTATTCTCTTTCTCATCTTCTCTCCTTTTGCCTTTCTCCCTTCCCTATTCTTGTTTTCCGCATCTCGCTGTCCACTCACTTGCCCTTACTTTCATGGTGTTTTTTGATGTACATATGTTAATGCTTTCAAATGTAGATGTTATAAAAAAAAAATTTGTATTATGTATTGATTAATTGTTATAAAATTACTATATATTGCAATATTTAAATATTTATGTACAAGGCATCCCTGGTGGCCTCCCCAAGTTGGCAGGAAAGACCCATGGGTCACAGAAATTCAAGATTTCTTTTTTTTCCTGCCAGGCAGCTTGGGGAGATTCACCAGGGGTGCTTTTATGCTTTTATGTTTTCTGATCGTTTTGTAAATTCACTATTCATTTTGTATCATACATTGTACTTTATTTTGAAATGCCGAATAAATAATAATAATAATAATAATAATTCACAATGATTGCTTTAACATGTGCGGAAAAAATTGCTCCCCGGCCTTATAGATATGCAGCGTTGCCAGTGAAAAAAGTACAATTATGCTAGGGGAGCAGCGAAAATTATGCTAAATCGCCAAAATTATGCCAAACCCTCTTTTGGAGCCGAGAGTCATTTTTTAGACCGAGACCAGGAAATTTTGAGGCCTAGACCAGCCAGGACCCATTGGTTGAGAAAAATCCTGTAAGCGGGGGGGGGGGGGGGGGGGGGAAGGAGGATGGGAGTGGGGGGCGGGGGGACCTGGAGGTTTGTTGGGGTAGCTTACGCCAGATTGTCAATCGGGACAGAGAAATCTTAGAGGAGTGGAAGTGTAATGGACCAATGGAGGGCGAGGGTTTGCAAGGGTTGAAGGCGGGGGGATGGGGGGAAGTGGAGTGTGTTTGTTCTGGGGGTGTAGTGGAGCCATCGGAGGGAGTGGGGGGGTGCACTACCTTGTCAATGGGCATCGGACGATCATGGGGGAGGCATACTTTTTCCTTGTACCTGGTGGGTGACACACTACTTTAGGATGAGGCCCTTTGTACAGGTTGTGAGCGGCCACTGTTGGTGGCGTGTTAATAGTGGCATTTGGTCGGAATGGTGTGGGGCAGAGTTCGGGTGGGATAACTAAAAAAAAGGCCCAATTTATATGCCAGGCATAATGCCTCGACACGTTGCGGTGAAATTGGAGGTCAATTTTTAGTGTCCAGTCTTGCAGATAATTTTGCCAGATCTCGAACCGGGGGGCGTTGGGAGTTGGGGGTGTGGAGGGGGTTTCTTTCGGGCACGGGTGCCGAACACTATGCGCGGGGGCGGCCTCACATGAATCACATAACTGAGGGCTGCGGGTGATTAGAGAGGAAAGTAAAGGGGTTACACAATAATTAGGGGGGGTGGGGAGGGTGGGAGATTCTTCAGTGTTGGGGTTGTGGGAGGGAGAATGGGGGTTTTCGTGCGGATGGATTGTGTTGGGGGGTATTGGGAGCGGTGAATGGGGGTATGGGGGTGGTGCGGTTGTTTTTGGGGGGAGAATATGTGTTTGGAGGGCAGGTGGGGTAGTAAGGGGGACCGGAGGGATTGGCCGGTTATGGGTGATTTAAAGAAGGGCGTAATGGTTTCTGGATGTTTTAGTTGTGGGTGTTCCTATGACTACTTGCGCACGTTTGGGTGTATTTTGGATATTTTATTAGTTGGTATTATTGTAATTGGTGAAGGTTCTTTTACTTGTGTATGGATTTCTAAAATCTCGTGGGATAAGAGAGAAAGTTTTTGGACTGGGGGCGGGGTTCATGGGGGGATGTATTTTGGTGGCTTCCAGGGTTCAAGCCCACTCAGGGGGTTGGGTTTGCAGGTGGTTTGTGTGTGCTGAATGATTATTAGTGGCTTTTATCGCTGTGGTTATGGGGGTATTTAGGGGTGGATGGGGGGTGGGTTGGGGGGGGTTTTTGGGCTGCAGTTTGGTTGGGAGGCACCACTTAGTACTTTTTTGTTGCTGTGTGTGGGGCTGGGAGTGGGGTGACACGGGGAGGGTAAGTGTTTGTTCTGGCGGAAGGAGGAAGGGTTTTTTGGGACTGGGGAGAGAATTTGGAGTATAGTAGAGTGGACGGGGGATTGGTAAGAAATTACTTTGGGTTTGTGGTGTGTTGAGTGTGGGCGGGTGCGGATTGGGGCTGCGCGGGCGAGGGGTACGTGTGTTACACAAAGTTGGGTGTGCTGTAATTGACTTGGGTATTGGACATGGGGTCCCTTTGGGGACACTCAGATTTTTGTGCGTTCCACTCACACAAACTTTACATTTTTTACGTTGTAGCGCAGGCTAAAGGAGTCGTCACTTTTAGTTTAAGCTGACAGGGTTGATTGTTTTATTGGGGCGTTGATCAGGTTGTGTTATTGCTTAGTATGAAAGGACAAATTTAACTGATGGATGTGGATTCTGAGTTATAATGGTGGTTTTCTCTGGTTGGTTCTTCAGGAACCCCCCACAATACCCTGGGCGTTCCAGTGAAAACGTAGAGAGTTTGCTTTATTGAGTTTTTGTGTGGGTTGTGGGTTTGGTAATAGGAACTGGCGTTTTTTGTTGGGTTATCGGGGTAGTCTGTGCTATTAGGCAATTGTGTTGTTAATGGCAGAGTGCGTATGGTGTACCTAGTGTGTTTGGAGGTGTGTGGCTGTATTGATTCATGGAAGGTGCAACGCTGGGTGGACGCGGAATGGGCACAGGCCGGTAGCCAGGGGTACATAATGGGGAACAGGTGGTTATGGGGGAATTATGAAGATTTTGACGTTGGGCTTTTGGGAGTGTCAGGGGAACAAGATGTGCAGGCGGGGATAGGCGGATGGTTCTGTACATATAAGGGCATGGGAATGGGTTCGGGGCGGGGATTGTGACTGGGACGCTGGTAAGTAGTGTCTGTCTCGTGGGTATGGGGTATTGTTAGGTTACTCTGGGAGTAATGACTAGACCTCACGCGTAATTCAGGGGAATTGGGACAGGCGGGACTATGGGTAAGGTTGGGGTTTGGGTGATACTCGCGGTTGTGAAGGGGAACTGCGGGGGCGATGGTCGAGGAATGAGGTGTTGGAATGGGTAAGGGTTTGGGGAATATATAACTAAATTGTGGTGCTGTGCTGTGTGTTTTTATTGTGTATGCAGGGTGATCTCTACACGATGATGGGGGGGGATAATGACGGACTTATCTAGTGTAGTGTGCCGTGGGTTCTGCATTGGTTGTGGGGTGGTGGTGTGTGGGCGCGTAAGCATTATGTTGGGGAGGGGGGTGGTTATGGATAGCGGCCCCTCACCCAAAAACAACCCCAACCCCAAAACTCGATGGGTGGGGCATTCTTGCGTTTGTGATATATATTTAGGGCGTTGGTATCGTTGTTTAGGGCTGGGGAGACATTTTTGCACGGGGAGTTATAGGGGAAGGTTCTTGTTGAATGTTTATATTAATACGGGAGGATAGGGGTTTGGGGCTGGTCCGAGGGTTAAAATTATTGGTGGAGTCAATATCTGGGGGTATATCTGAAGGGTTTGGGTGGGGCGGTTGCGAGGAAGAGGGGATTTCTTGTGGAATTTTAATAGGGCAGGGGGCGTTTGTGGGGGGGTGTTGAGAGAGTGGTTGATCGGTGACAGGATTATGTTATAGATGGAAATATTAGCTGGGAGGGGGGATTATAGGGGGGCAGGTCGGGGGGGGGGGGGGGGTGGGGGGGGGAACCCAGGGGGTTTTACAGCCAATGGGAGGGGGTCTAGGCAGTGCAGAAAGAGGGTGGGGGTTCAGGAGAACGAGGGGGGGTGGATAACAGCTGTCGGGTGATGTTTTACACTTAGTGTGTTGTAATTTTGTATTCACCTTTCAAGGCATCCGGTGGATGTATATCTAGTAGTTTGTGTATGTTATGGTGCCACAGACTGTTTGCTTAAGGTATTTTTTCAGTTTGACAAAAATCCCAGCACTACCTCGTTACCAGTACACTCAACTATCCCTTTGAACAGCTTTCAGATAACAGGCTTGGTTCACAAAAATGCTTTGCCCCCTCAATGCAGGGGCGCCCTGGGGGGGAACGATTTTCTTCACAGGGGTGCTGAGCCCCTGAGCCAGTCGGCTCAACCTCCCCCGCCACCCCCCACTCCCACCCCCCCCCCCCCCCCCCCCTCACCCCCCCCCTCCCCCCCCAACCACCCCC
>JBAMJV010001207.1:0-72158 GCA_037951105.1 Echinarachnius parma | reverse complement strand
GTATGTTGCCCCTAGAATTTATTCATGCTCTGAGGGGGCTCTCCAACATAAGGACCGAGCCCCCAGTCTTCTAAGAGGGTCCCCACAGTTATGGCAGTGCCCTCTAGCTTTGACCATGCTCCTAGGGGCTCCAATTATATGTATGTTGCCCCTAGAATGTATTCATGCTTTGAGGGGGCTCTCCAGCATAAGCACATAGCCCCCAGTCTCTTGAGAGGGTCTGTAAAGCAATTGGCGGTGCCCCTAAGCTTTGGGTATGACCAGGGTGGGCTACAACAAATAAGAACGGAGACCCCGGTCTTATAAAAAAAGGTCCATAAAGCAGTGGGCGGTGCCCATAGACTTAATTCATGCTCTGAGGGGGCTCCCCAACATAAGGACCGAGCCCCCAGTCTTCTAAGAGGGTCCATAAAGCAGTGGGCGGTGCCCCTATGTTTCATTCATGCTCTGAGGGGGGCTCCCCAACATAAGGACCGAGCCCCCATTCTTCTAAAAGGGTCCCTATAGTTATGGGCAGTGCCCTCTAGCTTTGACCATGCTCATAGGGGCTCCAATTATATGTTTGTTGCCCATAGACTTTATTCATGCTCTGAGGGGGCTCTCCAACATAAGGACCGAGCCCCCAGTCTTCTAAGAGGGTCCCCATAGTTATGGGCAGTGCCCTCTTGCTTTGATCATCCTCATAGGGGCTCCAATTATATGTTTGTTGCCCCTAGAATTTATTCATGCTCTGAGGGGGCTCTCCATCATAAGGACATAGCCCCAGTCTTTTGAGAGGTTCTTTAAAGCAATTGGCGGTGCCCTAAGCTTTGGGTATGATCATAGTGGGCTACAACAAATAAGAACGGAGCCCCCGGTCTTATAAAAAGGTCTATAAAGCAGTGGGTGGTGCCCATAGACTTTATTCATGCTCTGAGGGGGCTTCCCAACATAAGGACCGAGCCCCCAGTCTCTAAGAAGGTCCCCACAGGTTATGGGCAGTGCCCTCTAGCTTTGACCATGTTCCTAGGGTTCTAAAACCAACGAGGTAACATACTACTCCTTTATATCCACTTTCCAGCCCCCCCCCCCCCCCTGGCTACCCCTAGCCATCCATGAAACATTGTTATGCCCTCCCCTTCCCCCCTCCCGACAATGTTGTGTGTGTGTGTGTGTGTGTGTGTGTGTTTGTGTGTGTGTATGTGTGCTTTATTAATGCTTTGAGGAGCTCTCCAACATAAGGACGGAGCCCCAGTCTTCTAAGAGGGTCTCCACAGTTTATGGCACTGCCTTCTAGCTTTGACCAATGCTCTAGGGGCTCCAATTATATGTATGTTGCCCCTAGAATATATTCATGCTCTGAGGGGCTCTCCAACATAAGGACCGAGCCCCCAGTCTTAAGAAGGTCCCACAGGTTATGGGCAGTGCCCTCTAGCTTTGACCATGTTCCTAGTGTTCTAAAATACTACTCCTTTATAACCCACTTTCCAGCCCCTCCCCCCCCCCCCCCCCCACCCCCCCTGGCTACCCCTAGCCATCCATGAAACATTGTTATGCCCTCCCCCTTCCCCCCTCCGACACTATTCCCATAGTTTGTTCATATTTAATAAAAACCCTAAAACCAAGGAGGTAACATAATACTCCTTTATATCCCCTTTTCCAGCCACCCCCCCCCCCCCCCTGGCTACCCCTAGCCATCCATGAAAGATTGTTATGCCCTCCCCCTTCCCCCTCTCGACACTATTCCCATAGTTTGTTCATATTTTAATAAAACCCTATACCAAGGAGGTAACATAATACTCCTTTATATCCCCTTTTCCAGCCACCCCCCCCCCCCTGGCTACCCCTAGCCATCCATGAAACATTGTTATGCCCTCCCCCTTTCCCCCCTCTCGACACTTTTCCCATAGTTTGTTCATATTACCATCAGCATCGTCATCACCATCATCACAACTGACAGAGGTCACATATTTTTGCAAGGCCATCATTACCATCATTATCATCATCATTTCGACATCATCATTATCTGACCATCATCATGATTATCATCACCACCAACATCCATCATCACACCTGAAAGAGGTCACATATGCAAATTAACATTGCAATAGTTTCTTGCACGCAATCAATAGAGAGAAAAAAAACGCAAACAACGGATCATTCAACGTTAAATAGACGATGAAATTTAATTTTTTAACAAACGTGATTTTTAATACGTTTACATATATATCTTACTCACTAACAAGCATATTTTGCAGATGTATACGATGGTACTTTAATTTAAAGAGGGGAATAAATTACCATTTACGAAATTTAAACGATTGCATGAAGCGGAGTTTGGAATAGTTAAACTGGATGAACAGAATTCTTGAATGGTGAATATTATCATAAGTCAGAAAATCGAGCACATAAAACTAATAATGACTATTAACAGCTTAACAGAAGGAAAATGAATACATCAATCGAGCAATACATATTATCAGCTTTGACAAGACGAAATTACTAGCTTTAAAAAACTTCTACAAAAGCAAGTATAATACAGATGTGACCTGCGAAACTGGTCCGCAGGTATTAAAATAAATAAATCAATAAATCATATCAAAACCTAACAAATCTATCCCTGGTTCATTTACTAGAAGACTTTATGGAAAGGAAGACACTGAAGACAATAACTTAACTTTAAACTCTTTAATAAATTCCAAATATAAAACACCAAAACATAAACGAAAACTAAAGAGAAAACCTAAAACGAAACTAAAACTAAAGACT
Source organism: Echinarachnius parma (assembly GCA_037951105.1). Classification (NCBI taxonomy): domain Eukaryota; kingdom Metazoa; phylum Echinodermata; class Echinoidea; order Clypeasteroida; family Echinarachniidae; genus Echinarachnius; species Echinarachnius parma. The sequence goes on along the minus strand of JBAMJV010001207.1, from coordinate 69,410 downwards.
AAAACCGAGAACCAAAAACTTAGCAAAGAAAGCTGAAAGCTGAAAACCTAGCAGTAAAAACTAAAACTAACACTAAAGCTAAAAAGGACATAAACTGAAACCTGACACAACACAGTTTTATACAGATTACAGCGTAACCATCAACACCTGTGAAACAAAAGAACAAAAACATATAATGAATCAACACATTTAACTAAATCAAAGTGTCAATTACATCCCGCAACTACATACCTGTGCAATATGAAACAATTACCAAATAACTAAGTAACTTTAATGACAAACACTTTATAACCGTGATAACTAAGATGGTTCAGAACAAATATATACTTGTATTCACTGTCAACTCTCACAATAATACTACGCTGAAAGCTAAACTATATTATGAACTTAAATGAGAATAATCTCACTGTAAATCTATAATTATAACAAGTGCAAAATACATCTACAAATCAAAGAAGAATCTCGCTGAACATGACCACCTGTCACTGATAAGTGAATTGAACACCAACTATACATTCGATATCGACTCCAACATATATTAAATAAGAAGCTCACACTTTCTTACAACCAATATACATAATCAAATCAAATCAAACTTATATAAAATATATAGTATTCACCTTATAATCAGCAATGCAAGGACAGCTTCCACCAGCACTACACTAACAAAATGGCTTTCGGGTCCACTGGTCCAGGATCCAACTTCACAACACGGTTACTTTTACGAGGAATGATATTAGCTTTCTAACACTTCATATTTATACCTTTTCTCTAAAAGCAAGATTCAAGTTGTTAGTAAACACCCAAACAAACTTGATGTAACTAAGAAAGATGACACAAAAGAAGAGAGGATATAACGCAGAACAAAGATGGCATTGAACTTGTCCTGAGTTGGGCTTGGGGCTGGGGGAGTGTTTGAATAGGGCTGCCAAGCAGCTTGGTACAAGGCGGGTGTTTGGGGGACATGAATAGGGGCGATGCAGGGAGGATCAATAGAGGGGTGGGTATGAAAGAAAAGGGTAGACTCATAGCTTTGAAAGAGGATCTAGATAGAGAGAGCTGAACAACTTAGCTTTCTTCATTAAAATATATCTAGCACACCACTACATATAAAAACTGACCAACTTGGCTTTCTTCCATCCTGTCTACCAACGTTATACTGAGTACAGAACTAAAATGATAAATCATTACAAAAATATATATTCAAGTGTACAATCCTATAAATATATATTATGGTACAAAATTACCACGACACATATATTATATAACATGGAATAGACATCATAAAGAACTTGAAGGAAAATAACTAAATAGATATTAACACAAACTCACACAAACAAACCACACACACACACACACCCACACAGAACATTGTCGGGAGGGGGGAAGGGGAGGGCATAACAATGTTTCATGGATGGCTAGGGGTAGCCAGGGGGGGGGGGGGGGGGGAGGGGCTGGAAAGAGGGTTATAAAGGAGTAGTATGTTACCTCCTTGGTTTTAGAACCCTAGGAACATGGTCAAAGCTAGAGGGCACTGCCCATAACCTGTGGGGACCTTCTTAGAAGACTGGGGGGCTCGGTCCTTATGTTGGAGAGCCCCCTCAGAGCATGAATATATTCTAGGGGCAACATACATATAATTGGAGCCCCTAAGAGCATGGTCAAAGCTAGAAGCAGTGCCCATAACTGTGGAGACCCTCTTAGAAGACTGGGGGCTCGGTCCTTATGTTGGGGAGCCCCCTCAGAACACGAATAAAGTCTATGGGCACCGCCCACTGCTTTATAAACTTTTTTTATAAACGGGGGCTCCGTTCTTATTTGTTGTAGCCAACTCTGATCATACCCACAGCTTAGGGGCACCGCCAATTGCTTTAACCCTAAAAAGGCCGGGCTATTTGAGGTTTTCAGCAGGCCGGGGGAGGGGGGGGGGGCATTATGGCCCCCCCCCCCCCCCCTAAGTTTTCCGCCGCGGAGCGGCCGATCGCCGTGAAAATTTGCACGCATGATAAGTGAAGTGTATAGAATACAATGGTAATTTTTTATTTTTTTGAAAAACTCATTAATTTGCATATTTATGGTAATTTATGCAAATAAGTCATGAAATTTATATTTTTACCCATAAATCATATATTCTTCATAATTAAACTCTGGTTTTCACTACATATATTCTTCAGAGCATTTGAAATAATAATACGACAAAAAAATATGGAAGAGCCAGGTTCTTCCTTATGTTTTCTATTGTTTTTATAATTTATTATGTATTTCTTTGTTTTTTTTTACTTATGTATTTTATTGTTTTTGTTGTTTATTCTATTTCTAACTATAATTTGACTATTTTGAACCCCAAAACCAACATATAAAATTAAAACAACACCAAATAACCAATGATATACCTCATTTTACGAAAATTGATATTTCCATATGTTTTGTACACAAATCACGAAATTGAGCGATTTTCGGGCTGACATGCATTGAAAAAAGGGCACGTGACTTTATAACGGTAGGTCCGATTTTTCGAAATTGTTTTTGTTTTTGTTTTTGTTTCAAAATGTGCGCAAGACCCCGAAAGAAAAAAGTCACCAAGCAGCGGCGCGTCATCTTACAGCGTTTTGGAGCAATCAAAAAAATTGCGGAGGTGGGGCCATTATGGCCCCCCGGCCTTATTAGGGTTAAAGTCCCTCTCAAAAGACTGGGGGCTATGTCCTTATGTTGGAGAGCCCCCTCAGAGCATGAATAAATTCTAAGGGTAACATTCATATAGTTGGAGCCCCTAGGAGCATGGTCAAAGCTAGAGGGCACTGCCCATAACTGTGGGGACCCTCTTAGCAGACTGGGGGCTCGGTCCTTATGTTGGGGAGCCCCCTCAGAGCATGAATAAAACATAGGGGCACCGCCCACCGCTTTATGGACCCTCTTAGAAGACTGGGGGCTCGGTCCTTATGTTGGGGAGCCCCCTCAGACCATGAATAAAGTCCATGGGCAACATCTATATTATAACTAGACATGAAATTCGTCATAGACGAATTAGGTGATCCGTACCCATTTGAAAATTTATCTTTTGAACCTTTCCACAACAAGTTTAAACCAATTTTATTTGGAGGAAATCTTACACAATTATCATCGTAGAGGGCAATCAACCTAAACATATATTATATATGTTAAGTCCATACAGTTATGATCAAGACTCTATGGTTGGGCCCAAGATAACAAGTAACAAAACAGGTCTAGGCCTATTATTTTAGTAAAGTTTAGTAACACACACACACACACACACACACACACACACACACACACACGCACACACACACACACACACACACAATCACTCTCACATGTACATGTATATGTCTATACCAGGTCTATACAAATTTAAGGGAGGGTATGGGATGGTTATTACCCCCCCTCCCATTTGGAGCCCGTTCGAAATTTGTGTTTAAAACATCACTCTAATTAGAAGCGTGGTTATTATTAGTATTCTTATGTATTTTTATAAAGATGTAATGTTAAAAATAGCGGGGAATTATTGTACAGGCCATTGCCTCCCCCCCCCCCCCCCCCCCACACCCCCACCCAAAAAAGGGAGGGGGTATATTACCCATCTCACCCCCCTCCCCCGATCTATACGCCGAACTCTACCAGTCCAAACTGGAGCTAATCTATGACCATGGATCATCTTACAAGATGATCTTTTACAAGTGTCTTTATTCACGTCCGTAGGACACTATAATACAACACATAAATAATACACTTTCCAAATTGAAAGGGTTAAGGTTTCAGATACAAGTCTGCTTTTTGTCACACTGGCTCTACTGAAACTACCTTTTCACATTGGTGATATATTCCCAATATTTTTCTACAAATATATTAACTGTATATTTCATTACTTTCATTACAACTAAAATTCATATAGCATTTTCCATCACGAAAGCATTAATTGAGTCAGTATGCATGTCTAAAACAACAAAACAATGTATTATCGAGACAAGTATTAATCCCACTTCGTGATATACTGAAGCATAATAGATAATCCAATAATTATCACCACCATCATTAACACGTGTAACATAGAATCCGGAATAATCACCTTTAATGCACAGCATACTCGATCCCACCTTTGTGATATTCTGAAACATAATAGATCATCCAATAATCATCACCACCATCATTAACACGGTCGTGTAACATAAAATGTTCCGTCATGATATGTTAGTCAACACACACCTCTCTTAAATTGTTTACTCCATGGTATGAAACACACATGCATGATATGAATGAAGAAATGAATATTGTGCTATACGTTGGTGTTTAAACATACAGTGAGAATCACAATTCCTTCCCCATGCATTATTTCATTTCTAATAGGGATACTACGCACAAATGCTAGGGGTGAGAGACTATTTTGACCGTTACTGGAAGGAGGGGCGTTTCATGAAATTGTATGATGTAGTATGAGGGCGAAGACCCTAACATTGGGGAGGGTGTTCTGGTCTCGTTAATTGGCAACGCATTATATGCATAGATTTGGTGTGCGCTGTATTGAGAATCAATTACTGTTTTCAAACATCTAATTAAAAACGCCATAAGTTACGAAACAAAAGAAATATAACGGCTTACCTGGAATTTCTTGAAATATTTGTATGCTAAATTGCAATAAAGGAAAAACAAATGTTGCCATTATTTGAGCAAATTAATAGGAACATATTATTTTTCCTCAATATCTCCACTAAAACATATCAAAATTGTAGACGTATTCGAGCGGGATCGAAGGAGATAGAAGCACAACTGCACCTTCCAAACATAATACAAAATTTATGAAATCAATCAAAATTAAATTTTCGCTTTTCATGGCAATTTGATGACGTCATGATGTCCGGTTTGCGAACTTTGAATATCGCACTATACCTACAACTCATACTCTATCACGAAAACATAACGACCAAAATACTGAACATGGATTTTCAAATTTATGATCAATTGAAGAGGGCATGTTTTTACCACATTTTCACATATTTTACATATGGCAGCACGCGCGGATTTCATGTGTAGCACGCGCGCATCGACACATTTCCGGTCGGAAGGAGATAGTAATTGTTCAAAATCGTCCCAGCTACGAGATATCAAAACTTGGGACAGATTCAAGCAGAATTGACCGAGATATCGGAATCCAAACACGATATATACATAATCGCAAATGATAAAATCGTTGAAAACTGCTAATGTTAACTTCTCATGGTCATATGATTACATAATGAGGTTTGGTTGGCGATAAGGATGCATGACGTTGTATCTACAACTCATTCGTCTGCAAGGAAAAATATTTTTAACAAAATTGCCCGTGGATTTTAAAAATTATTATCAATTAAAAAAGGGCATATTTTGTACATATTTTGTGCATAGCAGCACTCGCGGATTTTAAAGTTTTACGCCCTCCTGTTCGAGTGTTTTTGGTCGAGGAGATCTGGAAACTGTTTTAATTTATCATAGAAAGTATTGGGAACAGTTTCCACAAAAAAACACGCCATTTTTTGTTCCGTGCGCGCTACGCGTGAAAAAGCGCGCGCGCAAACGCGCACGCGCGCAAAATTTTGAAATGCTCGGAATGACCTGAAACGTATGGAAAATTGGTTCGCCGGTTGATTTGAGAATTTTTCAAGGATTTTTACCCTTTGACGCGCGCGTACGCGTCCGTCGTTGTCCGTACGACCTTGGGTGCGACATTTTTATATAGCCCTTGAACTTAGCTTGCCATGTACAGAATTTGGTGAAAATATACCATTACGTAAGAAAGATATGGGCTGTTGAAATATTTCACAAAATGGCGTCTCCATGACGTCACAGGGTAGTACCGTCATAATCATTACCCAGGTGCACAATTTCGGACCAAGGTCTATTATGTTCACCAGGTTTCATTATCATATCCCCAGCCAAATTTTACAGACACGAGACACAAAAAAACGTACAAAGAAAAAAAATAAAAATAATTGTGTTTCCACAATTGCGGTATATTTGGAGATCGTAATGACCGCGGGAAAATAAAGACGGATCGTGATAGCGTTATCAAAATGATGTCGAATGAAATCGGAATGACCGCGGGAAATGACGACGGATCGTGGTAGCGTTATCAAATGATGTCGCATGATAATTTGATATGTTATGAACAAGATCTTATCGAGATCGAGCCTTGTAACATGACACGAATTATATACACAAAGCCAGAGATGATCGTGAAGTATTGTGCGATTGTGGAAACACCCCGCTGAGTAATAACAATAGGTGATACGCTATACGTATCACCTAATAAGAGGACTGGTTTCGTGTCGGTCGCCAAATTGTTTCGGTCGCCAAGATTTATCCAGAATGCGCTGTTTTTAAGCCATGTACGGGCAATAAATCGCGATGCAGCTTATTCTACCGTTATGTTACGTGCGTGCGACAACCAAACCGATATTGCATTTTATCAACCAAAGTGATACCTAAAACATAGAACGAATTTGACAGCACCGTACGTATGCTATGCACTGGTACATTACACCAGCTACATGTACTGTGTACTACGGGTACGGTATATACGGAGAGCGAAAGCGACGCGATAGTCACGCGATCGCGATTTGATATTCTAATTTTGAAGCAGAACATGACTGATATTCATTGTCGACTTGTGCAAATATAATGTTGTGTTTAGATAGTTCTGTGGTGTACTTAACAATAGCTGTTAAATATTCGTTGTTTTCAATCGTCAAATGCAGTATTTGGTCGGTAGCGAAGAGTGCATTATACAGTACACTATATACTTGCGGAATGCTTCGACTCTATGTACCCATACCTTATGCACCGCGTGGTTTATGACTGCGCTGCATGAGTGACTGACTGATGATCATTGATCGGTGCATAATGCCATTATGTCGAGTGTTGTTTCAACACAATATTCGCAAAATTTGAAGAAAAAATAAACAGGGAATCCTTTCGAGAAGGGCTACCACAATATGATGTTCACTCGCACCTTGAAATATTTATAAAGGCTACTCGAAGTGCGTAAGTACTTGTTGTACTCAAGTATAAAAAAGTGTGCTTTTTGTAAATAATGTGTAAACTAGAAGAGCAATGAATTAGGGTTATTTTTTCTTGCCAATTTGTAGTTGTACGGGATTCACACCCGTATTGTGATTAAAGTGGGTTTTAAATTATTTTAAATGATCTACTTGCCAACGATTTAATTAAAACTGTTTAGTGTTTCACCTGTGAACACTGGCGTACCCAGGGGCCAGGTTTCGGTCAAGTTTTTTCGAGGGGCAGGGGGTGTTTGTGAAGATTTTTTCGAAGGGGGGTTGTCGGTGAAGGATTTTCGAGGGGGGGGGGGGGGGGTGTCGGTGAAGAATTTGTGGAGGGGGGGGGGGGGGGGGGGGGGTTTGAACCCCCCGCCCCCTGGGTACGCATATGCCTGTCAATATGAGATCGAATGACCACCGGGCTCTGGGAGAGGGGGCACTTTTTTTGTATTCAATAGTATATTTGATAATTAGCGTAGTAACAACAACAACAACAACTACAACCTCTACCACCAACCACCACCACCACTACCACTACCACCACTATTCAACTACAGGCCTACTCACTGTCTTCATTTATTCTGAACACTATGTGCTACTAATTTGTCCAATAGGTCCAGTACCCTACTCACACTGCCCTCCCTCTCCCCCCACCCCTTCTCTCTCTCTTGCATTGCCTGCATGGAGCCCATTGTTATTATTAATCTCTTCTAATGTACAGTACGTATTTTAGTGATTGGATGCCGAATTTGACGAACTGGTGACACAATTTTTAATTATACACTGATAAAATCATAAACAATATTTTACCATAACCATACATACTTACGTAATACCTATTCGTCAGGGCGGATGAATGAATAGATCATTCCACCCCCTCCCCCCCCCCCCCCCCCCAAGTTGGGTATCAATGACATGTCTACGCCCGTGACCATACAAACAGAAATTCCATTAATTAACCAAAAGGTTTTTCTTCAGGACAGATACAAAAAATAACGAGTTACAAAAATACAACAAACAACATTTCTCACTCAAAGATCTGGCGACGGGTAATTTGCTAATTTGGTAATTGGTGCTGGATACGGTATATAAAGGAGTGATGATGATCTCTTTTTTACCCAGGCGCACATGTCTTAGTTTAAGTCTTTTTTTCTGCATCTAACACAATTAACAATTGTGATTAAAAGAAGGCAAACAAAATGGGATTTCAACGAGATTCGAACCCGAGATCCCTGGATTGCTCGACCAAGGCTCTTCCGACTGAGCTATACAAAGTAATTCAAAAATAAATAAATATAAGCAATCAAAAGAACTATTACCTAGCATATTTTAAATCCACTTTAAAAATAAATGGAAAGGGGAAAATGCAAAGACAGATATCTTAAGCAGAGCTTGAAGTGATACCGGCCTTCAGAAGGAGAAGAGGAGACAGATGAAAGAGAGGGTAAATATTAGAGTGTTGTGCAGAGTGAATAGTGATTGGTTTCGTGAACTCCTTAAATCTACCAAATTATTTTCCTTTTCATATATACCGTTTAAAAATGCCATTATAACCATCATCATCAACTACTCACCCTCATTTCATTTTTATTTTATTAATCAAGCCCCTCCCCTCCCCCATCCTCTTCCCACTTGGCTACGCCAATAAGAAATTATATTTTTCTCTTTATTTAATATAGAGCCTTTATTTAGCAAGCCCCCCCCCCCCCTCCCCCCACCCTGTGGCCACGCCAATGAGAAATTGTAGTTTGTTTTTATTTTTATTTTTCTTAAGTAATTATATTTGTTCTCTTTATTTAAAAGGGACCACCAGGCAAAGAACAACACATTATCATATGTTTTGGTACCGTTATGTGATATTAAAATAGATACCCAACATTTTGCAAAGGGTTGTGTAATTCTTAAACAAAGCAATTAATTTCCACCACTTACGGAACCACTGCTATTTCCTGGTTCCATACAGTGCGCCACAATGCTATTCACGCGCACGTTTGTAAACAATAGATTCCCGGGCGATTCGTTCGCTCTGCACACGTTGCAATTCACCGCACACATAGCAGTCTGTGTAATTCAGACCGCATGGACGCATGCTTTAGAATGGTGATGCGTTTCCAAATTATTTTTTTCTTTCTGGAAACATATTTTTGTGAACTTGTTGATGGAATGGAATACTAAAGATGTTACCTTTCTTTAATAAGAATATTATTTTTGGGTGGTGGTACCCTTCAATATATAGCCTTATAAAGCTTACCCTGCCCCCCCCCCCCCCCCCCCCCGGCTAAGCTTATCAGAAATTATAGTTTGTTTTTCTTTTTATTTTATAAATCAAGCCCCTCCCCTCCCCCAATCCTCTTCCCACTTGGCTACGCCAATCAGAAATTATATTTAATATAGAGCCTTTATTTAGCAAGCCCCCCCCCCTGTGGCCATGCCAATGAGAAATTGTAGTTTGTCTTTATTTATTTTTTTCTTAAGTAATTATATTTGTTCTCTTTATTTAATATATAGCCTTGTAAAGCAAGCCCCACCCCCCCCCCCCCCCCCGGCTAAGCTTATAATGAATTATAGTTTGTTTTTCTTTTCATTCTATTAATCAAGCCCCTCCCCTCCCCCATCCTCTTCCCACTTGGCTACGCTAATCAGAAATTATACTTTTCTCTTTATTTAATATAGAGCCTTTATTTAGCAAGCTCCCTCCCCCCACCCCCCCCCCCCCCCCCCATTGGCTACGCCAATCTGAATTAATAGTTTTATTTTCTTTTTATTTAGAACAGAGTCTGTGTTAAGACAGCATTCCCCCCCCCCCCCCCCCTCCCAACCCACCAACAACACAGGAACACGCATAATAATAACGAAAACACAACTCTGTATCGATCAAGTCAATTCGTTTTATTTAATACAAGTTCGATATTTACTCAAATTGGCAACTTCCGTGTCTGATCCTCAATTACGGTCGCTAACTTCATCCACGTAGCTAACCTGTGAAAAAAGTGAACATTATAATGTCTACGTTTTGAGGAAAATACTCGATAAAAGATACGAAAATTGACACAAAACAGGTAAAAAAAGATAACTACTTTGAAATCATGACCATTATTTCAGCAATTGTTGAAATTTAGTTGATTTTGGGCACGTAAGTGAACTAGAGCCCAGAAGTGTATGACATAAGCGGCAAATTTGAGATCGATGACATAGTCAAAACTGTGGACGATTGAAGACAATCATTGCATTCGCTAGAATGATGTTCCAACTTTCAATCTTTAATGGAGCTTGCCATGAATCAATTAGATAGGCACGATTTTAGATGAGGGATATAAAACGACATACCATGCCTTTGTTCGAGGCACCATTTGAATCTATGGGCCTTCGTTTACTTCAATAGTATTATTTTCTTCGGGGCTGCGCCCCTCAGAAAATAGTACTATTGAAGTTACCTCCAGAGCCCGTAGTATCAATTAGAGCCTCCCAAGGCACGGTATATTTGTATAATATGATACAGCCTGAAGTCAATATAACTAGCAGGCCATCAGAGCACCTGACGGCCGATAAATGAGCATTGATTATCATATCAGCACATCGGCACAATATTGCTACCAGGTGTGTGTGTAAATGTGTATTGATGTGTAGGTGGCAACAAAATGAATATGAACAATTGTTTGCATTCAAGATTCATGTTAGAGACATTAAGTGGAATTCACAAAGGAAATTTGTATAAACCATGGTTTAAACCGTGGTCTATATCTATGGAGTGACATTTGTAAATTGATAGAGAAAGAATGTAAAATCCTAACGTGTTAACAATGTTGATGCTAAACGTTATACATGTTTGTCTTCTCAGATGGTGAAATTTGCTGGTTAGCAAGCACTAGCAGTCATAACTTTAGAAATGATAAATTGTTTTACTTGCCTACGAGCAGCACTACATATATGTAGACCATGGTTTAAACCGTGGACCAGTGTTTGATTAGATTGTTTGAAACTTTGGTATGCTGTTTGCAAAAAAGTCATCACGATTGCGTTTGCTTTTTTATATCAATAAAATGGGTTCTACGTAATATCTCTATAACATCTATATATTCGAGACTTGTGTACATAAATTGTGTTATATCCGAACAAAAAATCTTGTAAATTGGAATGAAAATCGTACTGCAAGTATTTGTTGCACAGTATATTTAAGTTATTTCCCCTATTCATATTTAATACTTAATCCCAATCAATAACACAGACATAGTCAAAATAGCGGAACTTTTACTGATCTAACCAATTCGTACACAAGGAGTTATCAATCAAACGAGTGACGCAGTATGCTTTCATATTGATAAATGACATATTTCAATCGTACAATCTACCTTCTAATATAAGTATCGCAGCCCGATTTAAGTAATTTACAAATAATATTATTGGCACATATGTCAATTTCCTTCATTGTTTGAAACAGACACAAACGAATGTGATTCTTCACCCTGCCTAAATGGTGGAACCTGTACTGATGGGGTCGATTCGTACATGTGCGCATGTTACGCTGGATTGACAGGAGATAACTGTGAAATTAGTGAGTATCATATCGGCTTGTTGGCTTAACAAATTTAAATCGTTAAGAATGGTTACTGATTTTTGCTTACATTCATTTAATTTTATTTGTAATTATATTTCTCTGATTTGTTCAAATATTTCTCTGATCTCCGACTTAATGATTATTTGCAATTATATGAGAGAGCCTGACATCATTAGAATTAGCAGACCATCTGAGCAGCGGAGCAATCGGTCATTTATTATCAAATCAGCATATTGCCACACTATTGCCACCAGGTTTCTTTGTAAAGTTGTATCAATGGTTACAGCTCGTTATTCCGAAGGTTCGAATACTCCGAAGGTTTGTTATTCCGAAGGTTCGTTATTCCGAATGTTCGTTATTCCAAAAACAGAAAGGGGTTCGATTCTCCGAAATTCAAATCGGGTTTGATAGTCCGAAGGTCGGTTTTTCCGAAAGCAGACCATCTGAGCAGCGGACGTTGGATAATCGGTCATTTATTATCAAATCAGCATATTGCCACACTATTGCCATCAGGTTTCTCTGTAAAGTTGTATCAATGGTTACAGCTCGTTATTCCGAAGGTTCGAATACTCCGAAGGTTTGTTATTCCGAAGGTTCGTTATTCCGAAGGTTCGTTATTCCAAAAACAGAAAGGGGTTCGATTCTCCAAAATTCAAATCGGGTTTGATAGTCCGAAGGTTCGTTTTTCCGAAAGCAGAACGGGGTTCGTTAATCCGAAAATGAATGGAGTTGGTTAATTCGAAAATAAAATGAGGTTCCTAATCCGAAAATTAATGAGGTTCATTTATCCCCAAATTAAATGAAGTTCGTTAATCCGAAAGTGAAATAGGGTTCGTTAATCCGAAAATCAAATGAGTTTCGTCAATCCAAAAATGAAACAGGGTTCTTTAATCCAAAAATGAAAACAAAACTTCGACGTAGACATGGCAGATGGGTTCCCGATTCACCGTGTGGCCGTTAATGATTTCATCTAAGCAGTTTTCGCCAGAGCAAATTGATTTAACCCTATCTAGCCCAAGGGGGAGGGGGGGGGGATGGGGTCGTACGTCCGATCACTCCTTCCACAGTTTTCATTCGATTTTCTCAAAATTTAAGAGGCTTTTCCTTAAAACTTATTGCAAACATTTTGGTATAAATCTTGACTAGATTGGCCACTTCCAGTTTCCATGGTTACAATAAACTGAAGAGCACGTTTTTAATTTTGTTTTAATGGCTTGTTTTTCTTTTAGTAAACAAGTTAAGTTTGGGATTCTCTCGTCATAATTCATGCGAAAAATCTGTAACAGGTTGTCATGAACTAAAATTAATTTCCTTTCTTTTTGTTTTTAAAGACAAAATGGCGTAAAACAATAAATATAATATTAAAGATTAGATCAATGTTGGTTTTGATGTATTTTAACTCTATTTTCGTGACTAAAATTTGCTAATCGGTTCATCATGATGTCTACAAAAATTGTTAAAGGAAACAAAATTTGGTTCATGTTTATAGGGTATAATTAAACTAAATTGCGTACATAAATTATCACGTACTGTAATGTGTCTGATAAGTCGTGTGAAGGTCACCTCCACATATGACTTTGTGGATAAATGGGCCACCTAAAACCTATCAGATCCCACAGAAATGTCATGATCTATGGTCCAGAATATGTAATATTACATAAATATGTTAACAAGTTCAAATTTTCTACTTAATATCAGTCCATCTGGCTTTAACAAATACAAATATCTGAATTCTGACATTTTCTATGGTTTTCATCATATTATCGTAAATAGCGCCCTCATATGGTAACCTTAGCATTGTACGCTTGTACACTTGTAGAGCGTGACCTAATTCACATGTGGGCCAAATATGAACGTGGTTGATTTAATAATAAAGGAATAAGAGAGGATGGAATGAAAGAGGATGGATTTAGAGAGCATGGCGATTTAGCGGTTATAGAGTGTCCGCCTCATGCAAGGGAGATTTCGGGTTCGAACCCAGACAAAGACTAAACAAAAAATGGTACCTTCTGCCTTCTATCCGGGCGCCTGACATTTAAAGAATGGAGAAGGGAGAGTTAATCACACGATTTACCAAAGGACTAGCCCCCTTCTTTCGCTACATTTACTAGACGTGTACGCGCCGCCTGATGTGGCAACATTGGCACGGGAAGGACGTTAACTTTATTTTAGAGAGGGGAGGTGGGCATATGAACTCTCCCCCTTCTCCCTTGGGCCTGGGAACGCCAAAATAGCTTGGGCTTGATAGGGTTAAATCAGTTTGGACTTGTGACTTGGGATCAGTCTTACTCTAATGGGCGCGGCTGCATGCTGCTACCAATAATAGTATCAGTATATACATGTATGATGATCATTGTAATACTAATAATAATGATAATAATAATGTATTAATACTACTGATAATACTAGTAATAATGATATATAATAATTATCCTCGAATATTAAATGGTTAAATAAAATAAACAAGATCCAAACTATTTGTATGCAGTTATTTAAGTGTATCCTCTTAAAATGTTCATCTTAAATTAATGCAAAGTATACAAGTATACAAGTATACAAGTATATATGATTTTTACAAACAAAGAAATTAGAACTGATAATATTGAAGTAAAAATAAATGGAAATGTTATACAGTGTTGTAACTCACTGACATTTTTAGGTATTCAAATTGATAATAAAATGTCATGTCACGTTCATATTGAAGCAATTTGTAATAAACTCTCGAAAATCGTTGGTATTTTATATAAATTAAAACATTTCCCTTATAAGATTTTATTAATGATATACAATGCATTGTTTTTATCACAATTAAATTATTGCAATATTGTTTGGTCAAATTCAAATGATTATTGTATGAATAGATTATATAAATTACAAAAGAAGGCAATACGTATTATCTCTGGATCCCATTATCTTGCCCATACAGAACCTATTTTTACTCGTTTTAAATGTTTTAATGTATTTGAATTGAATGATTATAATATTGCTATATTTATGTTTTTATGTCATAAAGGTATAATCCCCCCTAGTCTTTCAAACAAATTTCATTTGAATTTTGAAATACATTCATATGGAACTAGGCAATCATCACATTTTCATTTACCACTTATTAAAACTTCTGTCTCTAAAAATTCAATTTTCTTTAAAGGACCAATTTTATGGAATAAATTACCTCCTCATGTAAAATCAAGCCCAACTTTAAATACATTTAAACAGAGATACAAAAAATTGCGTTTTATGTGAATAGCATGTTTTAATTTGTTATATGTATGCAATCAGGTGTTAGGTGTTAGATGTTAGGTGTTAGGTGTTAGGTGTTAGGTTAGGGTTATTTCTTTATTATATCATAAGGGACCAGCACCACATAAGACTTCATTGTTCTTTCTTGCCGGTTTCCTCATTCGTTTATATAATTGTATTTTTTTTTTGTTTATCGTTCTTGATGTTGTTTGTATGTTCTTCAATTATCTGTAAATATCGATGTTATATCTATGTATGTTTTTATATGACGAATGGAAATAAATGAAATGAAAAATGAAAAAAGTACATTAAAGGGATCTGTAACAACCCAGCTAGCCACCTGACGTTGGGCCGATGTCGGAATTTGGTTGCCGGATGTCGGCATATCGCCGTTGGCTCGAGGTTAAAATGTCCGCCAGCCCAACATCGTCACGACGTCATTTTTGTGATATATTGGCATAAGGTCATTTTCCGACAATGGCCCAACATCATCTCATGACATGATGTTGGGCCATTGTCGGAAAATGACCTTATGCCAATATATCACAAAAATGACGTCGTGACGATGTTGGGCTGGCGGACATTTTAACCTCGAGCCAACGGCGATATGCCGACATCCGGCAACCAAATTCCGACATCGGCCCAACGTCAGGTGGCTAGCCGGGAATGTACAAGTCCTCAAATCCAATTGGAATTATAGCGGTTCCCTTATACCATGTTGTATTCTTATTAACAATTGGAGCATGGGAAAGGTTTGGGTAGTCGAATTTCCATTTCGTTAAAACATATTTACGATTGAAGTGTTAGATGTAATTATAATATCCACTGGATAGTCGTTACCGTGTACAAAGTCAGTGCAATAAGTTAGTAAATATAACGATGCATTTGTGCTCGTTACTCGGCCATTTAGCACCCAGTGGACTGGCTTGCAACGAATAGTCACGTATCACGTATCACGTATCACGTATCACTTTCACGCTTCGTAAAACAGGTGACTCTTATTTACGCAGTGTAGGGCCTATCATTCGTTGTTTACCATGCCGGTAAAATACGAATAGTCGCGTTTAACAAAACTTGACGGGAGTGTTTAATCAAGATTTTTAAAATTGCAAGCGCGTGTTACTAAGACTAGACATACATGCACAAAAGGGTTACAACTGTCGACGAAAATGCCGAAACCCCTTGTCAAATCATTTCAATCATTATCTTTTTGATATTTCGTTGCATAATTCAGAGTAATCTGAGACGATAATATGCAGTTCTGTCATTTAGTCAACGTACAACCATACCGTTTGCATTATTTCTATTGATATTATAATAATTCTAAAGAGTGTCGTGCGTGAATTTTGACAAATGTTGACTTGCAGCTGAATGCTGCTATACGCAGCGGACTATTCACTCCGCATTACACCAGGAGTTGCCGCGATCTTAGTCTGCGTGTGGCCGTTAACGGCGTTGTAAGTGCATGCATGTAAAAGTGAGTGAGTGAGTGAGTGATCAGTGAGTTAATACAAAATGATTGAATTAAATAATGTATAATTATGGTGATTGAATCGAGTCAATCAATACATTAATCATTAAATCTAACAATCAATCAATCAATCAATCAATCAATCAATCAATCAATCAATCAATCAATCAATCAATCAATCAATCATGAATCAATCAATCAATCAATTAAATCAATTAAAGGGAGCGTTGAGTATTGGTATTTTCCGAAGTGCCCCCCATAATTAATTGTAACGGATTTGGTTGATTTCAATTCCACATGAAAGATCATCGAAAAAAACATGGGAAATAATCATAATTCCCATTCAAATGCTCTAATTGTTATGAAATTTGCTTTCAAACTATTATATAAAAGTGATTGACGTCCGGACATCACTTTTTAGAGAACGTTAGCGCGAGGCGCAAACGTTCTAGGTGCTCTTAATACGGGACTGAAAATTAATATTTGTAAGCACGCTAATTGTGCTTAAAACTATACATATGATACGGTACTTACCACCAATTCACTCTCCATTATGTGATCCAACTATCGGGTGGATTAAAATGATGATTTCCCCTCCATTCCGCTAAAAATCAGTGATTTATGCGCCTCCTCGACTTCTCTCCGCGTGTTAGCGCGACTCCGAACAGAATTTTGAACGAAAGATGATCGCGATGGCCGTGGTAACTATTACCGCGCATTACAGTCCCGTATTAGGAGGACCTAGAACGCTAGCGCTTCTCTCTAGAGTTAATTTGACTCTTGAGTTGTTACGGCTCTTTTTTAATGATAACAGGGGTTTTACTTTGTCGTTTGTAATTGTGTATACTTTTCGAGCATGGTGAAGTTTGACCAATACTCAACGTTACCTTTAAATTATCTGACATCCGAACTAGCTACTTGTACTTAATTTGTATAGGTAGGACTGGTTCTCGGTTGAATTTAAACAGAGAATTAGTCTCTTCTCAACGACAATTTACATTATTTTTGTTTACGCATGCGCCAATTTACGTGAGCTTTCGTGGATTGCATATAGTATATCAACAAACTGTTAGGTCACGTAACCCAACACTTCGTATACTTGGGTGACCTGTTTCACGAAAAGGCGCAACATATGAACGTGAACGTGGTACGTGATACGCTGGGTTTTCTTGTGTGCCTCAAGTCCCACGTTGCTCAGCAAGATCCGGTTGGGATATTGTTTACAGTCCAACGAAGATCAGCAAGACCCGGTTGGGATCTTGTTTCCAGTTTTATCTAACGATGCTCAGCAAGATGCTCATATATTCACACCCTTCTTGTGATCTTCACACCTCCAGCGATGATCAGCAAGGTGCTTGTATCTTCACACCCGTCTTGTGATCTTCACACCTCCAGCGATGCTCAGCAAGGTGTTTGTATCTTCACACCCGTCTTGTGATCTCTTGTGATCTTCACACCTCCAGCGATGCTCAGCAAGGTACTTGTATCTTCACACCCGTCTTGTGATCTTCACACCCCCAGCGATGCTCAGCAAGGTGCTTGTATCTTTACACCCGTCTTGTAATATTCACACCTCCAGCGATGCTCAGCAAGGTACTTGTATCTTAACACCCGTCTTGTGATCTTCACACCTCCAGCGATGCTCAGCAAGGTGCTTGTATCTTCACACCCGTCTTGTGATCTTCATACCTCCACCGATGCTCAGCAAGGTGCTCGTATCTTTACACCCGTCTTGTGATCTTCACATCTCCAGCGATGCTCAGCAAGGTTCTCGTATCTTCACACCCATCTAGTGATCTCACTCCGACTCTCAGGCCCAAAGTTCGATTCCGGAGACCTGGGGGACCTGCGACCTGTGGCTAGCACTATGTCCCTCTGTCTGGAAGTGGAATCCGGATACCAGTTAGGAGGGGGGGGGGGGGTTGTTGGAGACCTGTAGGACCTTCGGCCTCTCTCGTGCCCGTTTCGCGAGGTCGACCCGTTTCCTTGTCGACCACCTGAAGAATAACGGCTCTGTCTCCACTTCGGCCTCACTGGACACCGCTCTGATGTTTCCATCCAACCCTCTGGTGTCGTAGACCGGTCCCTTTTCTTTCGTGCAGGCATAGGCTCTGGGGTCTCCGACTTTCGGCTCTTGCTCTTTGGTGTATGTACCTCGGAGAACTTCAAACCGGGTGGCGAGACGTCACTTCGGTGGCGCACTGACTTGTCCCCGGCCTTTTTACGCAAGTCGACCACGATTAGCTCCTTGTCCTCCTCTTCTGGGTCGGCGTGGATGCTTATTTCATCGTCGATTACGATAGGGCCTTGCTTGTTCTTTCCTCTCTGGCCTGGAGCCTCTTTGTCAAAGGCGAGATGCATATCGTACAGGTATGCCGTCTAGTCGCCTCTTGTCGGAAGGGGGCTTGACGCTGGTTTGGGTATGATCTCTTTGAGGCACTACGTCTTTCGTAAGTTCTGTCTGGTGAGCGGTAAGGTCCCCCTTCCCCCGCGTTGTGTACTCACACCGGTCGCACCGAAGTGGTAGACCATGCGCCTCCTGTTCATGTCGGCTCACAGACGAGGTGGTTGCGTATAGCGCCCCGCAGAATCTGCCTAAGTAATCCTTGGTCTTCGTTGACGTCATGGTGCTGGAATGAAAAAGAAGACAATGGGGGTGTTACATGACTCGATCGGCGATATCTGATTAATTCTGTTAACTCAACACTAATAATAAGGCCAACGCCTTCGTCGTTGGGGGTATCGTATCTCTTGTGCCTCAGGGACAATCTCGCTGGTGGCTGGTATTTCTGATTCGTATTCTCCAGGTGCCTAAGTGATGGGCTATTCTGGCCGGAAGAGTTCTTCCCCATGGCTCGTCCACAGGGGTATCCTCAAGTTCTTCCGTAGGTTGTTGAGTCTGTTTTCCATCGTTGATTCCGGTTGCGTCTCCTTGTGCACCATCTTCTGCCTCACCCACGTTTTCTTCTCGTTCGTTTGGTTCCTGTCCTTCAGGTCGAAATTGCCATACATGCCTGGGTCTGCCGGTGTATGGTTTTAGCTGATCGATGTGTACCACCACCCGTTTGGATCGTGGTGATAGTTGTAACCTCCTAGTTACATCCCAGATTCGGGTGACGATTAGGTATGGCACTAACCATTTGGGCTGCAGCTTTGGACTGATACCTTTCTCCCTCGTCTTTTCCTGAGCCACGCGTGTTGTCCGTCGTCCAGCTGTGTGTACTTTCCTGTCGTAGTATGGTTTCTGTCGTTGGCTGGCGACCTTCAACTTGGCTCTTGCTCGTTCGTGTGCCCTCCGCATGCGATCTCTCAGTCCTGCTGCGTAGTCAGTGTTGAGTTCGTCTTCGTCATCATGCAGCATTGGTGTTATTGCCGCAGGCAATGTCACCCCTCTCCCAAACATCAGCATATTGGGTGTCTCACCGGTGGACTCCTGTGGGCAGCTACGATAGGCGCAAGTAGCAATTTGAACCATCTGGTCCCACTCTTTTCCCTGCGTACCTTCGTGTAGTACGTAAAGCTGCTACCATGTCGACGAATGTGCGGTTAAAACGTTCTAGCAGTCCCTCTGACTTTGGGTTGTAAGCTGTGGTCCTAGTTTTGGTGGTGCCCAAGAGTTGGCATACTTCCTTGAATACCTCCGATACGAAGTTCCGCCCTTGGTCGGAGTGGACATGTTGGGGAACTCCATAACGGCAGATGTACTCTGTTACTAGCTTATCTGCAACCGTCTCTGCTCGTTCGTCTGGTACTGGGTATGCCCCCATCCATTTAGAGAAGTATTCTCCAAAGACTAGTACATACTTGTTCCCTCGTTCCGTCCTTGGAAACGGGCCCAAGATATCCAAAATCTTGTCTTGCACAGACATCACATTCTCGAAGTGCCGATCGTATGTCCGCTGTCATTTCTACCCAATAGTACTTCAGGTTGGCCCTACCCATGGTCTTTGTCTTCCCGAAGTGTCCACCAGTCAGTGCCTTGTGTGTTTTGTGTATGACTTTTGGACTGAGCTGTCTTGGTACGATTAGCTGATGTCGAGTTGTTGTGCCGTCATCCGATACCCATTTCCTGTGCAAAATAACCTGGCTGACTTCCAGAAAATCACAGTGTTCTAACATTCGTCTTGCCTTGTCCGACCATGCTGCTGCCTCGTCAGCCGGTTTGGAACCCGCCTCCCTGGCGTCCAGAACTGGTTTGATATCCCTGTCTTCCATCTGGTATTTAAGAATGTCATCCTCTTCGTCGTCGACGTCCACTTTGTTTTGGGCCTCTCCACCATGAAGTTGTATCACCCTTGCATGTGATGAGTTCATACTATTCGTACTGTCACATGGCGTCCGTACAAGTACTGACGAAAGTACTTCAGGAATACCACCACAGCCAGGAGTTCTTTCCTTGTCACGCAGTAGTTTATTTCCTCCTTCCGTAGCATATGGTACCACTTTTCTACACCGTCCTGCACCTGTGAGAGTAACGCATCAACTCCGAAATCGCTAGCATCAGTGTCAAGTATGTAGTCGCCCGCTGGGTTGGGGTATGCCAAGATAGGTGGGGAAACGAATCTCTCCATGAGTATGTCGAAAGCTGCTTGGCAGTGTTCGGTCCATTCGAATCTGCTATTATTCTCCGTCAGCTGATGTAAAGGCCTGGCGATGGTAGCGAAGTCCTCCACGAACCGCCTGTAGTAGGATACCAACCCTAAGAAGCTGCGGACTTCATTGACGCTCTGTGGGGTGGGCCATGACTGCAACTGCTGCTATCTTGTCTGGGTCTGTTGATACTCCGTCAGCAGAAACGACATGTCCATAGACAATCTCGTCGTCCAAATAGACGAGTAGCACTTCCCATGTCAGCCCTGTCAAAACCTGATCCATAAGTCGCTCGAACGTCGCTGGGGCATTGTAAAGCCCGAACGGCATCCGTTGGCGATGAATGTTCCCTTCTGTTTGGCTTAATAATCCAGTTCCACCTGTCAGTATCCGCTTGCCAAATCTAGCGTGGAGAACCACTTGGCTTCACTTAACGCATCGAGGGTGTCGTCAATCCGTGGAAGGGGATATGCATCTTTCACCGTGATAGAAATGAGTTGACGATAATCCACCCAAAACCGCTTGCTGCCATCCTTCTTGGTAACCAATACCACGTTGGACGCTCATGGACTTGATGTTGGCTCAGTCAGGTCCTGCTGGAGCATGTATCCAACTTGTTTGTTGATTTCGTCTCGGTGCCTTGGTGCATATATTCTGGGTCTCTGTCGGATCGGGTGGGAACTTCCAGTGCCAGACTGTGTTGAACTAGGTTGGTCTTTCCCGAATCCGCTGGTCCCGTGGAGAAGACATCTCCAAAATCACAGAGCAGTTGAGCAATGGCTGGGTGGGATGACGCTGGTACCTCTTGTGTAATCCGTCAAATGATCCGGTAGTTCCGCACTTCGTACTTCAACCTTCAAGCTGTCCACTGGTTCTACTGGTATCTGCACGGTAGCCAGCCTAGACACGATTGTTCCCTTTTTCAGTTGTCTTGCTTCCTCGGTTGGATTGAAGATTCGTACTGACATTGTCTGGTTGGTTGTTCCTACTAGCGCCCTTGCCACCAAGAGTCATGTTGGCAGGATGGTTTGTTGGTCGGCAGGGTCAAGTGGTTCTATCAGTGCGGTATTGTTGACCGTTGTTTGTTTGTCGAGCAACCTTCCTGGTATGATTGCTTTATGACCTGCAGGTACGGTGTATGTCTCACAGGTGACAATCCGGTTGCAAAAGGTTCTCCCTCCTGGTCAGTGCATGGGATAGCTTCCCATGGAGTTCAGAGTTTCATTCTTTGCAGTCCAATACCGACTGGGTCTGTGTCAAGAGGTTCAATCTCAAGATGCCCTCGTTTTTCAGGTTGGCAATGGTCACGTTTACCACGAACAGCAACCCACCAAGTTGCAATTCCAATGTTGTCATTACCCTTATCATTAAGGGTGATCCATCCGCCTGGCGGACAACATGGCTTACTGGCTGTACCAGTGGGTATCTGTCTGGTTCAATCTTGTCGAATGTTTGCAGCTGATGAATGATTCTGGCGAGCCCAAATCTACGAGCATTGGGGTGAGCTCCCCATTTACCTTTGCCTTTAGATATAGCCCTAGTCGTTTGACATCTTCTGATCCCCCTACACACGATTGGCCAGCCTGTATCCCAATCTCGGCTCTTTAATTTCGAGTTGAATCCTTGGTTGGAGCCTCGTATCGGGGTCTCGTCCCAGTCGACTGTGTGGGCAATCTTTACAGATGTGCCCTACTTTATGGCATATGAACCACTGCCTTGTCTCCGGTTCATGTTCCGCCATGTCTGTGTTTTGCAGCAATGGGGCAGCCCTGGATGTTGATGGAGCCTTGCAGTCCCTTTTAAGATGACCCTTTTTGCCACAGCGGTAGCACACCGCATTGGCCTGCCAGTCCCGTTGCTGAGTCGTGTACTCTCCCTTGTTGTCATACTTTCGCTGATAGTCTGGTCTCGGCTTCGTTGCATTTACCTCCTCCTGGTTGGAGCTCATGGTTCGGACGAATTCCGCATTTGGGGAACGGTGGTAGCGCTTGGGTCGCTGATTAGTTCTCCCCTTCTCCATTTTGATAAAAGCTTCGGTGTTCATTGCCGTTTGGACATGTTGGATGGATTCGTCCAAGGTGCGTGGTTGTGCCCTGAATAATCCGGTTCGAATGTCAGGGTCTTCGATGGCATCCATAAAATGTCCCCGTGCCAATCTGTCCTGTCCCGTTTCGTCGAATTCCTGGTAGGCTAGTCCCGTCAGCTCCCTGATGCTCTGCCCAAGTTCTTGTAAGGTCTCTTTTGGTTCTCGCCGTCGTACCCGTAGTTCAGCCTGGAACACTTCGGATTTTCCTGCCGGTCCAAACCGTTGTTGTTTTAGCCTGTGTACGAGTTTGGCGTATGTCAGTTGCCTTCCAGTTTGTTGTACCAACAACTTTACTGCTGATCTCCTCATACCGGCTGCCAAGTACTGGAACGCAACTTCCTCCGTCCATCCGTACCTCCCGGTGCATGCTTCAAAGTGATTCAGGTAATCCATGATTGGAATTTTTCAATCGAAACTGTCATGCGTCATTCTCGGTTTGTATCGTCCGCCCAAGTTGAAGGGAAAACGTTGTTCATCCCAGAGTTCTTTCCGCCTCCAAGGTGTGGAAGTGGACATGCCTATTGCCCAGTCGGTGATGTGGCATATTCTGGCATGGTTATACCGGCCCACACACTGCGGTTTCTCCCAATTGGCTGCTGAATGTTGGCTCTCCTTTGTTCATACTCGGTCTGGTAAAATTCATTGTCAACTTCATTGGTTCTCCGGTCTGGCGAATAGTCCTGGTTTCATTATGTTTGGCCGTACATCGTCATTTCTTCCTATTGGCTGCGTGGGAGTGTGGCAGGGGTGAATGGCGGTATGGAGTGCAGCGGGCTCACCAGGAGGGGATGCACGGAGGTTGGACACGTGTGGAAGGACCTCTCGGTAATCGACAGCGTACGAGCGGAGTGGATTCTGCTGATCATTTACTCTGGGTTGTTCCCTGTTTTCTGTACCCCTCCGCTGAGCATCGTTGGTTGGTCTGGCTCGTGTTGCATTCGCATATGGCGGTGCCGACCATTGTTGCCCCCCCCCCCCCCCCCACTTCTTCTGGTTGCTATATCCGGTGCCAAGATTGAGTTTGGTTGCTCGATTCGGTGAGCGGATGGCTCCTCATGCTGTCCCCCGATTTCAGTGGAGGGATGGAAGGAACGGGAAGGTTCACAAACATCTTGATTTGTACCGCCTGAAGCTGCAGCTGGTCTCCCATAGACAGCTCCCATGTCGCTGGTTATTGATGTTCGCAGTTTTACTTCTTGTTCATCGAGATGTGTTGCTTTTCTGTTGTCTGGTTATCACCTCGCTGGCACTATCCCTTTAAAAAATACCTCTATTTAAAGTTGATCAACCGGCCATGCAACTTTTGTTTGAATAACGTAAATGAGAGATCAAATGTCAGGAGATGTCAAGATGAAAGAGAGTTACGGGTTTCAGGAACGGGCTTGGGGGAACGTTTTTACCTGACAAGCCCCCCCCCCCCCAAAAAAAAAATTAAAAAAATAAATAAAGTTCCTCGCCTTTTTGATGGCTTAATTAGAAAACACGAATTTGTCCGAATATGAGATGACTTTTCCCGTATGTAACACTAGTTTGCCCGAAAATGACATAGTTTGCCCGAATCCCGAATATGACATGGTTTTGCCTGAGTTCCGGATGCCTTTCCCCCCGAATATGGCCGTTTCACCCCCCCCCCCCCCCCCCCCACCAAAAAAAAAATTTGTTTTCCTGTCATATTCGGACACAAAAAAAAGAAAACAAAGAAAATGGTGTAACACCGGGCCTGGTAGCCTGTCTTTTTAAAGACCCCCACCCCCCCCCCCCCCCCCCCCACCTCCCTTCCGGTCAGTAACTGGGCTTAGGTCCGGTCCATTTCCTTTTTAATTCGTTATTAGGAATGTTTCTGATAAATTTATGTTGTAGGATAATAATTCCTGAAAAAATACCATTTTAAAGTCGTTTGGGTTAAAATGGGCCTCTGGACATCCTGGACATTCTGTTACTGGCTATGGTTTTTTTATTTAATTTTTTTTTAAATTTAATCACGGTATATACAATAATAAAATGCCCGCTTTCAGCTACAAGCTGTTTTTCAGCAGGGCCGTGCAACATAAGAATACAGAAATACATTTAGGCTAACTGTAGGTCGTCAAGCTATAGATCAAATACTTTTACCAGAAACATTGGTTTGCGATAGTTTAGAGAATAATTATTTATCACGAATAATTACTAGCTCCTATAAATAAAAAAAAAGCCATCTTAGTCAGGGGGGGGGAAGATCAGCTATTCCCCATGACAACTAGAGCGTAACACTGCTCCCCCTATCGCATTTTCGAACTAACGAACCCTATTTCATTTTAGGATTAACAAACCCCATTTAATTTACGGTTGAACGAACCTCATTTATATTTTGGATTAGAGACCCAATTGTATTTTCGGATTTACGAACCCCATTTAATTTTCGGATCAAGAAACCTTCGGAGTATTGAACCCGATTCAATTTTCGGATGAATGAACCGTCGGAATATCGACTGACTGACTTACTGACTTAGGTGCACAGGACGGTGTGTCCCTTCGCTCCCCTACGAGATATTATGTTCCAATCAGGTCTGTTCTGGGCTATGAGCTCTGCCTCGTGTAAGGGTAGTCCCACGTCGCTCTGGGCTTGGTCTCTCCATCTCGTAGGAGGGCGTCCCGGGGGTCTACGTGCGTCAAAGTCATTTCTGTATGCTTGGTATGGTAGTCGGTGATGCGGCAAGCGGACAACATGCCCAAACCATTTCAAGCGTCGCTTGGTTATCTCTTCACAGATAGTGTTTGTGATGTTTAGTCTTTGTCGAATTTCTTCTTTCCTCACCCTGTCCATTAGGTGAACTCCCAGGATGGTCCGGAGACACCTCATTTCAAAAACCTCAAGCTTCCTTCTGTCTGAATTACGCAGAGTCCAGGATTCCGCTCCATATGTAGCAATAGGGAGGATGAGGGCTCTGTAGATTCTAACTTTAAGAGTTCTTGATATGTCTTGGTTGGACCAGATGGTACTCTTCAGCCTTCCAAATGACCAGGCTGCCAGTCTTATTCTCCTCTTCACATCCTCTTCTATGGAAGGAACTATGCTGCTAAGGAAGACAAACTTTTCCATTTTCTCAATGTTGGTGTTGTTTAGAGAGATCTGTTGATGGTCCTCAGTCATGATTTTACATTTTGCAGTATTAATTTTCGTACCCCATTTACTGCATGCTTTCTCCAATTCACTTGTTGAGACTTGGAGTTTCTCAAAGACCAGTTCCATGAGAGTGGTGTCATCTGCATATCGGATGTTGTTAACCCGCATGTCACCCATCTGTACTCCACCATCCAGCTTTTGAATGTCCTTCATCACAAATTCCAGGAATAGGTTGAAGAGACTTGGAGAGAGGAGACAGCCTTGTCGGACACCAGTTGTGACATCAAACCATTCAGTTATCTTTCCATTCACCATAACAGAGCACTTGGTTTGTTTGTACATGTTTTCAATGAGGTAAGCCATGGACTTGTCCACACCAATAGAACGCAGACATTTCCAGAGAGCTTCCCTCCATATGGTGTCAAAAGCTGCCTTAAAGTCAACAAAGTTCCAGTGGATTGGTACCCGTCTTTCTCTGGCCTTTTCGAAGATCTGTCGAACGGCAAACACAGCATCTGTGGTGCCTCTTGAACTTCTAAATTCACATTGTTCCTCTGTCAGGTAATTGTCTATGGTTCCTTGGATTCTCGTGAGGACCATTCTACAGAACACTTTCCCAGGTATGGAGAGTAGAGTGATGGCCCTGTAGTTTGCTGGATCTAGCTTATCTCCTTTCTTGAACACTGGAGTGATGAGACCTTTGCTCCAGTCCTCTGGTATTTTACCTTCCGACCATGCCGTGTTGATAATGTGAAGCAGGAGTTGTCTCATTGGTAGTCCACCAGCCTTCAGAGTTTCTGCAGCGATTTTATCCCAGCCGCAGGCCTTGTTGTTTTTCAGCCGTTTAATTGCTGCTTCTACTTCTCCGATTGTGAAGGGTTCACTAGGGGTGTTTGTAGGTTGAGGGTCAGGTATGGTGTGAAGAACATTTTCATCTCTTGGAAATTGCATGTTCAGGTGAGAGCTAAAGTGTTCTTCCCAGCAGTTCAACACCTCTGTGGGAGCCGTTTTTAGGATGCCTTCTTTGTTTTTCACTGCGGGTTGCATCTTGTCTCTCTCACCAGCAAGTTTCTTCACCTTCTTGAAGAGCTCGTGGCTGTTGTTCTTTGAGTGAGCGATTTCCATTTCTTCCACTTCTGTGTCGAGAATTTTCTTCTTCCACTTCTTCACCTCATACTTGACAGTCTTATTTAATTTATTGTATTCTTTCTTATTCCGGACCGAGGGCTCGTTCAGCTTGAGAATTCTTGCCTTCCTTCTGTGTTCACAGGCCTTACGAACCTCTTCTGGGAGACCCTTGACTTGCTTGGAATATCGAACACTATTTTATTTTCGGAAAAAACGAACCTTCGGATTAATGCAAAAAATATTCGGTTAAACGAACCATCTTTCATTTTCGGTTAAACAAACCCCCAGGTATACGAAATTTGTGTGTTCAGAATAACGTACCTTCGGAAAAAGCGAACCGATGGAATAACAAGCCGCACACGTATTGACGTGGAAGTGGCAAAAACTAAAATATGAACGATTGTTTGTATTCAAGATTCATGTTAGAGACGCTGTTTAATTAGATTGTTAGAAACATTAGTAGTTGTTTGCAATAAAAAAAAAAATTTGCTTTGTTATATCAGTAAAAATAGTTTTCATCTAATATCTCTCTAATATCTATTCGAGACTTGTCCTTTAATTAAAAGGTTCTGGTCTTTAAAAATATATATATTATGTTATATCCACACAGACAAATCTTGAAAATCAGAATGAAAATCGTACTGCAAGTAGTTGATGCACAATGTCTATAATACTTATTTCCTCTATTTATATTCCGTAGTTTATCCCAATCAAAATAATAAGTCTCAGTCAAAATAGAGGAGCCTATACTAATCAACCCAATTCTTACACGTTTGCATGTGTAGTTTGTTATGAAGGAGTTAACTATCAAACGAGTGACGCATCCCGATTGAACTTAATTACAAACGTATAATGTTCACTTATGTGAATTTCCTTTATTGTTTGAAACAGACACAAACGAATGTAATTCTTCACCCTGCCTAAATGGTGGAACCTGTACTGATGGGGTCGACTCGTACACGTGTGCATGTGACGCTGGTATTACAGGAGATAACTGTCAAATAAGTGAGTATCATATTGGCTTGTTGGCTCAACAAATTTAAATTGTTAAGAATGGTTACTTGTATTGTTAACATTATTAGGTGATACGTATATCATACGTATTACCTATTGATTTCGTCAAGATTTGTATCATTTATTTATTCACAAATTGTGTCCGTCGCAGATCTCAATAATGGCTGAATCAATCATCTTGAAACTCTAAATGATGATAGATCATCGTCTGACTTAGTGCAAGAAACTCATTTAAATGACGTCACATCACTGTGACGTCATCAGGACGCCATTTTGATACATTACAATAATCATCATATCTCGGTTATGAATAATCAATTTCAATTCAAATTTCGCATCAATATTAACCAGGTCAATGGTCAACTTTCTAAACTACGCCTATGCGCCTACACCTGGAGACGCGCGCGTACGCGTCCGTCAAAAAAAAATGTTCAAAACCCTAACCCAAATAATTAACTATATATTTCAGACAATTTAAAGCGTTTTAAAAATGTCCGCGCGTGTGCATTGGCGCGCGCGTGTTTGCGCGCGTAACGCAAATGGATGGAAACAAATTCGTTTTTGTGCATGTTTTTGAATTCTGATACATCACTCAACACACCCTATCAATTTGAGTCATTGTTTACTCATAATAAAGGAGTACGAGCGTGTCAAAATCAAAATTACGCGCGCACGCAAATTGGAAAAATATGGTAAAAACCAGGGGGGTGTCACTCTGCCAGAGTGACCGCGATTTTTGGTGACCGGGGGGCTGGTGGCGGTCACTTGACAAATTAACGAGGGTCAATTTGATAACATTATTAATGATACATTTTTAAAAATATACCACAATCTACTACTTTAGAACTATACTACTTCTTCTTCTACTACTAGTACTATGGAAAGAAAACAAATCTAATTTTCATTTATTTTTGTGTATAGCATCACTTTGTTTAATTGCCTAATTGTTTTTTATTTATCTTGTACGGTACGTTGGTTTATTTTTAGTTGGATCGTCAACCCAAGCTGACTAGACTCAAAACCGTCTTCGAATTAATTGGTTCATTAATTGAATCGTTTCCATTAATTATAATCAATTATGAATTCATCGTATACATACTTCTGCTCTAACACTGCACTAACACCGAACTTGAAATCACCATTTCTTAAATCCCTAGGGGCTAGTGTTAGTGAATGGGAAATGTGTACGCAAATCCTTAACACCAGCCATGAAGCTCAGTTCCAGCAGACGACATTTCCATAAAATTACAACACCAGCCACCGGAAGTTGCAAAATTCCAGAGGTCAACTCCTAACACTGCAAGAGTTCAAGTTCAGTGTTTAGGCCGGTGTTAGTGTTTATTAAACACTAACACCAGCGTTAAACACCGAACTTGAAATCACTCATTGTGGGCTACTTGGGGAACTACATGAACCAATCACAGAGCAGTTCACAGCGTAGTCACCGGATCGAGGTCAAGAAAACAAGTTCATTATGCATACGTTACGATGGATCAAAGACGCTTAATGGAAAGACCGACCACTGGACAATTTTCTTGTACAAAGTGAATGGGCAGCGCGCGATGTCCTCAGTTAATGCGCGCAATTACGGTCCTGACGTCACAATGCAAATTGCACAGGGGGTTCCCCACATATGTATTGTTGCAGTTGTTGTTGTTGCTGCTGGCTTAATGTGAATGACTCGGCTATTTTTATCCTAGCAACAACACTATTTTCGGAAATAAATCAGCTGACTAAGCGCACCGATTTTATAATGCGCACACATACGCAGTCATCATTGGTCAATTATTCTACAAAGCAGTATCATGTTGGGAAGAACAAAGTCGATTGGTTTGTCGGTGCGTATATTCCAGACAGTGTGCGTGATAATATGCAAATATCCAAATATGCCATTGCCTGTTTATTGTGCACGTTCGAGATCTGTGAATTTAACAATTCTTTATTTCAAAAATGTGAGTGAAAATCTCTAAAAGCTATCGACTATAATTTTTTTAATATTTTTACCTATACAAAGACAATATTGAATTAGAAAAGCAATGTTTCCCCCAGGTGTACCCAACTTGGAGATAAGCTGATGTTCAATCGTCATACTAGCCTGAATTTGCCGAGTTTAAGTAAGTACGTTCTGATCCTTACTTTTGTTTAAATTAATACTAACAAAGGGAACATTTGTTCCAAAAAAGCTATCGACTATAATTTTTAAATGTTTTTTTCATTATTTTAAATGAACAAGATTCAGTACTGTAGCCAAACCTCTGGGTGTACCCAACTTTCTCTTTAGCTCGATTTGAATCTTCATTCTGTTTGAAGGAACATCGCTGCGCGGCCGCTAGTGATCTGTCTTGTAATTCTACAGTCTTTGGATGGATCCAATTGTTCTCATAAGCGTGATAAAATCTAGGACAGTGCGCGGGGAAATAAGCGCGATAGGCTACGCGTTTCCCATGATGAAATGAAATGAAATGAAAATGAAATGAAATGAAATGAAATGAAATGAAATGAAATGAAATGAAATGAAATGAAATGAAATGAAAATGAAATGAAATTTATTATTAATATCCTTTCACACTTAACAAGGGTATTGAAGATAACAATATAAGAAATGTCTCATTGAATAATATCACATAGTTATATACAATATGTACAAAGTATAATCATACAATATTTACAAAGTATAATGATAACATCTAATATTTACAAAGTAATGTTCTCTAATCGTAAGTATGGCCCCTGTTACACATGCGTCGGCTCATATGGAAAAGTAGTCCCATTTTTTCCCTGCACGCGCGGCCGGGATCAGGGAGCGCGTGCATATTACACAACGTGTCAAACTGTCCTCTTCACGGGCTCCTAACACGCTAGTATTAACATAAAATACTACCAATTCCAAACCAGAAGGAATTGAGTGCTGGGTCACTCGGCATTCGATTCTTTATATTTTTCTTTATAACATATTACAATTTGGAAGAGAATCGATATTGCATCTCGTCGGACCAGCTCTTGAAAATGACTCTTGCGCTTCATTTTCCCCCGCCTTTTTGTATCAAATACACGCAAATTGTACAGTAATGTAGGTTACGCGCGGCGAGGGTCAACTTTGAACGGTTGTAACTCGTCGGCCGAATGTTCTTACGATCTGGGTCTCTCGGTATTCGATGTTAAAAACATAAATTTATAACATATGTAAAACTCATGCTGATTGGTTACTGAACGTCGTCGGATATAAAGATTTACTAAAGAGCCTTTTATTTTAAACCAATCACCTCTATGGACATAGCGCCTCATTAGCATATCGGACGATTACGTCATATGACTGCTACATTCATTGGTGGGTGAACGTACGTACAGTATTTTGTACGTACATAATTTTTAAACATATTTTTTGTGCGCTTAACATTATGGAGATCAAATATGTTTAAAATCATGTAACGTTAGTGTTTTTTATTTCATTATAATCGAGAACAAAACTGCTGATCTAGAGCGATTTCCGCTCGAAAGATACTGCAATCTACCTATTTCCGATAATGGACAAGTCCAAACTTTTAGACCGCGTTTGCTCATGAATAATTCATGAAGCTTGAACTTGAGCGCGTTGTGCGCGCGTTAGCGCAGAAGATTGATTTAATGGGAATTTCAGTGCAAAACTTTTCCATATGTTAAAGCCGGCCCCGGGGCCGGCCTCACGCCGGCAATTTGAAGCCGCCTCGAGACCATTAAACCCTTGTTCCACATAGCGCACGACCCTGTTACACATACCCAAACCGAGGCCGGCTTCAAGTCGCCTATTAATGATTCACGGTGATCAGGCCTCATATCCATATACGGCTCTGCTCATACCATATTTAGTGTTGGCATCAGCGCGCCCTTGTATCCCATATAAGGCATATTAAGCGACCTACTTCCTTATTGCGCGCAGTACGCGCGCGCTACAGGCGCATTATGCGCGCGCTGCAAGTGCATTTGCATAATAGCCGGTCTCAGTCCACTTACCCTGTTACACATACCGATTGCGGGACTGAGGCCGGCCCGAGACCGGTTTCAAACCACATCCAGAGGTGGACAGAAATGGGGCCGGCCTCAGGCCGGCTTTTTCAAAATTGACCCCTGTTACACATGAATGAAGTGGATTGAGGCCGCCTCAGGAGGCGGCCTTAGTCCACTTAAAAGGTATGCAGGTGATGTAATAATCAATTAATTAATTAAAGGCACTAAATTAATTGGTCAAGTCTTTCTAGGTCGCTACGCGATGTTTACCAAAAGTCGCGTCATTCCGCCATCTTGTCCATGTACAAAGTCTATGGTACACGTGACTTGCGCGCGATAAGTTGGCCTTCTATATAGTTATAAACGGGTTGGTTTGTTTATTCATAATTCTATGGTAAAAACATACTTTTTTAATCGGCCATAACTTCTTTAAATGTATGGATACACCCCAATTCATTGTCATATTTGGAAAGTTTATTAGTTGTACATAATGATTTCATACATCATTTCGGTTCATTGGATTTTCTAACATCGTCAAATGGCATGTTAAAGTTTAAAATTTGAGTTATGTAAATTTTACTCGTTGGGAATGATGGTGCACTTTTGACCGCATCCCGGTTGTGTTTTATTGATTTTCTCTCAAATTGTAATATATTGTAGCTAAGATTGTCTTCTAAATGAATCATCATGAATTGACTATTTTTGTTGCACTATAATGACATAACATTTAGATTGGAATTGAACAGTTCAAATCAAATTTTACCTGTACATACGCGTGTCGTACAGTGCGCGCGAGTCCGGAAAGAAATGTTGTCCTCATTACTCTGGATTCTGTTACACCCTCAACACTTCTAGTGACCCATTACAAAACGCTCTGATTTGTTGTCGGTGCCTTTTACCATTGTGTGGAGGATGTAATGCGACTTGAATGAGTTGGCCATGAATGAGAAGAATTCAATTGAAAACGCATGAATAGTAATACCCCCGTCACATTAGCTACGCTCTCGCGCCGACCTAGCGCCGCTCCTAATCCCCATTCATAAAACTGGAAGCGTGGGGAGGACGTGGGGAGAGCGTGTTAAGGTCATCGATATAAAAATACTGGATATAGCAACAGCGCCCTCATCATTAAGCCAGCGACAGTGTGAAAAAGTACTCCAAAAGTACTCCAAATACAAAGACCATGCTCGCTCGAGTGAATCGATTTACGGAAATGAATAGAAGCACCTTTTGTATTTGGTCACTTAGGTGGACTTTTAGATACTTGCGGCGGCTTCAACGTCGCTCATTCGGCATTGTTCAGCGTGCTGTATCCAGTATTTTTATATCGATGGTTAAGGTCGTGTGGAGAGCGGCGTTCATTGTTCGCTATTGTTTAGATCGTACACTTTTCTCGGCCGCTCTGGCGCCGCTCCCGCGGCGACCAAGTTAAATTAGCAAATTGGCAACGCAGTGGGCAATGAATGGGAAGATTATCTCACATGCGTCAATAGATATCCTTCCATGAATAGCTCGATGAACAAAAGAGCAGGACGTAGCTAGCTCGGCGTTCGCTTTGGACGTGTTGAAAAACAAACTTGGGGCTTCGGCGTCCTACTCTTTGTTCAGGGGCTATTGTATGTCCATGCATGGGAGGATATCTTTTCACACAAGTGTCATAATCTTCTCATTCATTCCCAAGTTGAATAAAAGACATTCTTGCAGATCTATTCCAGCACTTCTGCTAGTGGACGCTATAGATTGCGAAGTTTGACACGTTTCAACTATAGGTAAAATGATATCACAATTTAAAATGGCATGTCCGGGCAAAAATAATGTACATTTGGGGGAAACTCAATTTCTGGCTAAAACGTGGCATGGCGGCATACAAATTATATGAGGCTCCAATGAATGGGGACATACGCACACCCTATGCATTATGAACACATATTTCCCGCAAATATATGATTGTTTTGTCCAAAATCTACCACTACTACCACCACTACCACTACTACCACTACTACCACTACTACCACTACTACCACTACTACCACCACTGCCACCACTGCCACCACTGCCACCAATGCCACCACTGCCACCACTGCCACCACTGCCACCACCACCACCACTACCACTACCATTACCACTACCACTACCACTACCACTACCACTACTACCACTACTACCACTACTACCACTACTACCACTACTACCACTACTACCACTACTACTACTACCAATGATAGTCAACAATAATAACCCTCCCCATTCCCTCCACCCAACCTCATGAAACGCACTGAGTGTGTTCAACTACATTCGTACATGGTATTGGATCGCACAGAGCGTGTGCATGGAGATCGTGTTTCCCCTGCGCTTTGAACAAAATGTTGGTTTTTTTTTTATAAGTACGAGAACGCAGACAGAGCGTAGAGCAAATGACCTCGTCTCATTGTTATGAGCTATTGTTAAAGATACACCAAGCGTGCACAGTGAATAGCTCGGAAAGCGTGGCCAAAGCGTACGCAGAGCGTGTTCAGGTCGTGGCAAGAGCGGGAACGAGCTACCATTGTGTCATTAATCGCTCGATTTGTCGGCGTTTCCCCTACGCTTTGGAAAAAATGTTGGTTTTTTGTATAAGTACGAGAACGCAGACAGAGCGTGGCTATAGTGTGACGGCACACTAAGTTGTGCCTTGAAATCAGAGCGTTTTGAAATGGGTCACTTTTGAGGCTCCCCCTCATTCATCTCCCTGCAGCCGCCCTTTACTAAAAATCATTATAAATTTTACATTTTCATACAGAAGAGTTGTTGGGCTTTCCGTTGATATAAATTTTAATCATGAATATTTTATTTGAAATGCTAAAAAATCCTCCCAAAAGCTCGAAAAAAAATGCAACGCTCTGATTTTGTGTCAACTTCATATCTTTTTGTTTGATTTCACACTCGACCCATCTCCATATTCCGGTTCGCTGCACACAACCCATTTGCATAATCCTTCCCTGCTGGAAAGTTCACACTCATTCACAGTGTGAATCACAGTGCGCTTCACACTGTGTATTTCGGGCGTTTTCACAGCGTGGACGCGTCGTTCCACAGTGTGAATCACAGTGTGGTTCACAGTGTGAATCACAGTGTGGTTCACAGTGTGGTTCACAGTGTGGTTCACAATGTGAATCAGTGTGGTTCACAGTGTGATTCACACTGTGGAACGACGCGTCAACGCTGTGAAAACGCCCGAAATACACAGTGTGAAGGCGTTTTCACAGCGTGGCCGCGTCGTTCCACAGTGTGAATTACAGTGTGGTTCACAGTGTGAATCACAGTGTGGATCACAGTGTGAATCACAGTGTGGATCACAGTGTGAATCACAGTGTGATTCACACTGTGAACTGCACTGTGATTCACACTGTGATTCACACTGTGAACCACACTGTGAAAACAACATACTCATTCACACTCATTCACTCATCCACACTGTGTATTTCGGGCGTTTTCACAGCGTGGCCCGCGTCGTTCACACTGTGGTTCACAATGTGAATCACAATGCGGTTCACAGTGTGAATCACACTGTGAAATGCTTGAATTTAACATTGTGGAGATTCACATAGTGAAGATTCACACTGTGAAAAGAACACACTCATTCACAGTATGAAACACAGCGTGCATCACTCTGTGGTTCACACTGTGAAACACTTTCACTACACCATGAAATCCCAAAAATTACATTGTGGAGATTCACTCACAGTGTGAATCACACTGTGGACCACACTGTGAAACTGTGTGACCATATTAAAAATGATAGAATTTAACATTGTGAAAACCTCACAATGTGAAACATCCATCACCATATTAAATGAAAAAATGAAATTGTTCACTGTGTGGACTTTCATAGCGTACTGCGTGAAATTGCCA
This sequence comes from Echinarachnius parma, assembly GCA_037951105.1. NCBI lineage: Eukaryota > Metazoa > Echinodermata > Echinoidea > Clypeasteroida > Echinarachniidae > Echinarachnius > Echinarachnius parma. Next base: position 33,302 of record JBAMJV010001207.1, on the reverse strand, counting down.
CATTGAAATAAGTAGTTTTTAACTTCCACAATGTAAAATTTGTCATATTAGGAAAATGTAGTTTTGTAGAGCTTAGTACATAATATAAAGGACACATGATCATTAGTCAATATTTACTTATAAACTTAACTTTAATTAATAGATATATATCATAAAAGCACATCTAAAACATATTTACATTTCATAGCATTTTAGAGTACCTTAATCAATATGTATTTCAAAAGTTATCATTTATGTACTTTTCACTAAGGACATACATATATACATACCTTCAGAATATAATGCTATTATATAAATATTGCAAGTCGGTCAAGACCGATCGACAAGCGAGCAGCCGTCGGGATATTCAGCACACAGATAGCATGCCACAAAATAATACATTTCTAATTAAAGGTGCACCTGTGAAGTGTCAGATATTAATTAATTCTGCAAATTTATGCAGAAATCCCTTTTTCATCTGTAAATAACTAAATATTGTCAGACTATACTAATTTTGTGCAAGAATTTTCTGTATGACTCATTTAAAGTGATCCAGGTAAAGTGTCAGATATTGCACAAAATGACATTTGAGACCTCAATCCTATATCAATATCATTGTAAAATACAATTGACAGATTTGTGAAAGTTTGAAAGAAAACGAACACTGTTAACCTAGTGAAAAAAACGAATATTGAGTTCATATTTTATCACCGAATACTGATGGCCTATCATGGATTTGTAGCAATAATAATCAGCCGCACTCGTGTATGTTTACAGACTGTAGAGAATTCATGGAATTTGCGCACGTTGGATCAAAGTTCAGTAGCGTCTGGAATGTTTCCCACGCGTGCTGGCTCGGACGTGTTTAGCTACAACAATTGTACTTTTTTTATTTAAAGCGTTGATCAACTCTTTTGAAATAATGATTTTCAATGATAATTATCTTCATACTAAAGGGACATTTGAACAAATCTAACCCTATTTTATTCTTCTCTTACCATAAGCTAAACAACACGGCAGAAGAGAAACGAGGAAGCTCCAAGTATTTTTTGTGGAGTTACACACTTTACCTGGATCACTTTAACAGGTTTTCAACATTAAAATTGTGACAGCCAAAATTGTCCTTTATTTTAATTTGTATTTCTTTGTTTTGTCAACTAATGTATGCAGTATTTAGAATGAAAATAAAGGTTTTTCTAGGAAAAAATCCATAGGTTTTGTACACAAATCACAAAATTTAGCAACTCACTTACCAAAGGTCACATGACTTCATTATCGTATACCCGGTCATCGCAAATATGGTTGGAAAACTTGCGCAAGTCTTCAATATAAAAATGTATGAAGTCATGCGGCAGTGCATACATGTCATTGCATAATTATTGCACAAAACGTCAAGGGGGGTAGGATTCCACCCTATAGGAATAACAGAAACTATACTTGATATTCCACACATGGACTACCCGTTTGCAAATTGAGGATTCTGCTTATTTTCGGGTATTTTCTTTACTTCAGGGCTCATGCACCAGATTACATGACTGAAAATTACAGCAACTTTCCAGCCTTTTGAGTCCTCCAAGACCGATGCATCATTGACCGATTAGTGTTGTCCGTGCAGACGTAATGATACAGCAGGCAGACAAATAAATGGCGGCCTCCTGTATTCGCTGTGATAGTGGTGTACCCAATTGAAATTAGGATAACCTTTTGTTTATTCTAGACCGGCATTGGCATTTGGTTGATGCATTACCCTGCTGAGCGGCTCCCAAGACCCCGGTTTTGAAGATGGAAGAGGCACACCTCCGCTCCTTAGATGAAGTTGGCTGTCACTCCTTGATGTCCCGATGTCCTCCGTGGAGTTCGCTCCTGGCCATCTTATCCCACATATCCTATTCAGATATGAATCAAAATAAATGAGAGATACAAATGTTAATACATCTAATATTCTGATTTGAATGCTAGCATGAACTTGTAATCATTAAAATCACCTGTAGGTGATAAATACATGTCAACTGCTACATATCTACTGAAAAAAATAAGACAACAATTAACTTAGCATTAAATCCCAGCGAATCTTTTCCAAATTGTAATTTTGCCATCCCACACATTACTAAATTATTACCTGGGTTATAACAATTTTTTCAGAAAAAGGAAAAAACACTCTCTGAAACATTATCCAATCTCATTGCATCTTTCATTCGAACATAACACTGTCCCGTAAGCCAGAGCCAAGCAGATCGCCAAATGTAGTCGCTGCCGTAATTCTTGTGTGCATTAGCTTTGTTTCTTTTCGCTTTGTTAATCCATGATCACAAGTTGTTTATTATGAACAAGTTATACCCCATGAAATATCTTCAGATGTTCACTTTACTTGTCTTAAGTAATTGGCAAATAATATCTTGATTTTTCCTCAAGGCACTGGGCCCAGTCTTGTACAATTCCTATAACAAAAGGGTGAATGTAACATCCTAGAGAAATGATTTTGTTTTGTAAGACCACAATACTAACCAGCAGACATGTCCGTCTCAGCACAGTGCCGCAGATCCAGGCCTGGTAATACAGTAGTGCATACGGTTCTCGCGAGTCGTAGCCCCCGGAACTCCGGGCTTGGTACTAGTGCGAGGCGGTCGGTGAGTCACCAGAGTCGAGACGTGTGTGGTGCAATGGTCGACTCCTCTTTACTGCCGTTCAGACCCCGGTTTTGAAGATGGCAGAGGCATACCTCTGCTCCTTAGATGAAGTTAGTTGTGACTCCTTGATGTCCCGATGTCCTTCAGATTTGGCCGATCTTTTCTCTGAACATGTATCTCTGTGGAGTTTGCTCCTGGCCACCTTCACACAACGTATTCTATTCAGAAACGAATGAGAGAAACAAATGTTAATAAATCATTTAAAGGAGGTTTGGATTCATATATCAGACGCACCGCGCCATCTTGCCTGTGGTGCGTACCCGCAGTGTAGCATTCCGATGCTTGATGAACTTTTAATGCTAGTTTGAACTTGTAATCATTGAAATGATAGGTAATAAGTATATTATGTCCAAAGCTGCATATCCACTCTATAATACTGAAAGAAATATGACAACTAGGGCATAATTAACCTATGTGGGATTTCACTACCGACCCGATGTCCAATGTTTTTTCCCCGCTATCAGCCGTTCCGATCCGATGCACCAACGTTTTTCCTCAAAAATGTTGCCCTTTGTTTTCTATTGTTTTTTGACAATGCGCTCAAAGCATGAGCCGCCGCACCTGCCGGGCGAGAGCATAACAATCATGAGCTGCGCAAGCAATCACACAAATGTAGTGTTAAACGTTTAAATTTATCTTTTTATATGGCAATAAAATAACACATGTTCATGCTTTGGTCGATTTATACGAGCAAAACATTAATTTTCCCGAAGTCATACTAGAGGAACGAAAACTCAATTCGATGGCAAAGCTTTTGAGTCAAAATTTGAAAAGCGGTTGAATACCTAGCCTAGCAATTTTTATTGCACTATAATGCAGATTTCTCCATAATTCCGACATTTCAAGAATAACTTGGGCCATTTTGGTAAGTTCAAGTAATAGTTGTAAATTGTATCAATAATTATTAGAGCCAGTTTACTCAAAGTCAATAGGAAGGTATTGAAACATTATAAATACTAATGGCTAACTAAGTAATAGCAAAGTCAAAGATGATGCACTTACCAGTTCATGTCATTGGCTCAGTCGACGTCAATTACACACGAGTCACAGAACAGGCAAGCACCTTCGCCCGCCGCGCCGCGGCACGCTGCATGCTCTGGCCGTGGGGCCGCTGCCGTTTCACGTCTTCGATCGTCGTCACATCATCATTTTGAATTCCGACATTCGGCTTTGCTTTGTCCATCATGTCTCGCTCGTGTCCGTTTCCATGGCCCAAACACTTGCTTATAGTCTCCATCTAATTTACGAGGACCCACTTTTTTAATAGAGCCAATTCTGCCATTGATTTTATGACAGAACTCAAATTAAGTAATTTTTCAAATAGCGTCGAATCCGATGTCCGCGCGGGTATTGTCATTGTGGGTGCTACACAGCTCGACCGTTACAAACTCGGCCAAACCGAATCGGTACGGGTCGGAGTCTGACCTATAAAATCAAGATAACTCGGAACAACGATGTAATGGTTTAATTTTCGGCATTTCAAATATTTGTTTTCTAAATAAAACCTAATCAAATGAGTATAAAATGGTCTTCCCGAGACTATTTGTAAATTTGGGGTCGATGGAGTTGGTATAAAGGATCGAGTTAGCCTTGGGTGGAGATGTCTAGATTCGGTACGATCATTGTGTACGTACTTTACATTATACAGCACATAATGCAATTTTTACAAACGGTATTTGTCGTATAGCGCTTAGCCTGGACAATTAAATTGCAGTCCTTTGCAAATAATTGTACGATTATAGGCGTAGCCAGGGGGGGGGGGGGGGGGGGGGGGGGGGCAGTGAACCAATCAATATATTTATATATATATATATATATATATATATTAGGGCATAGGCGAACCCATGGAGGATTGAGGGGTTCAATCCACCCTTCCTGAAAAAGGGGCCGTTTGGGGGTTTACCCCCCCCCCCCCCCCCCCTCCTCGAGGCCACTTCGTCTTGACCATCATAACAAATGGTGTCAACCGGCCCCCGAAAAATACGGATCTCGGCCTCGACCTCAAATATTTTTGCGGATCTCGGACGGGCTTTGAAAAAATCTTCACCGACATCTGGCCCTTTAAAAAAAGTGTGATGGACCCCCATCCCCCCCCCCCCCCCTTCCTCATCAAAAACTCTTCAACGACACCCTTCCCCCTTGTACAAATCCTGCATGCCTTTGAATAACAGTACCTTCTAGCCTCGATTAAATACAAACCGCTTAGAGTCAAACATTGGTTTATGTTTGTAATTAAATATTTAACCATCTTTAAAATATATTTAAATCTGCGAAATAACAATAAATACAAAAAAATACAATAATATCGAAATACTATTGGTGTGTACAAAGTTGTATAGCTATACAATCAAACCTCTGTCCACCAAGGGGAAGTAAGACAGGTGGTCACTGCATACATGTGACCTCTATATACAGGTTCATTCAATTGTTTATAACTGCACAAAGTGAAATATATTTTTCGCACTGTGAATATTTTCCATGGAGTTGTCATTTTTTTGTTCACAGAGTGGCCACATTGTGAGTTCCCCAGTTCACACTGTGAAATATTTTCCTCAAGGTGAATTATATTTTTCACAATGTGAAATATTCTTTACAGAGAGGCCACACTGTGAATTATACTGTTCACACTGTGAAATATATGTCGCAATCAATTCACACTGTGAAAACCTTGTTTTCATATTGTGGAATAATTTTCACAATGTGGCCATAGTGTGAAAACACATTTCACAATGTGAAAACACATTTCACAATGTGAAAACAAATTTCACATTGTGAAATCAAATTTCACAATGTGGTTTACCACAGTGTGGCTGTGTCCACACTGTGAAAACATTTCATTCACATTGTGAAATGTTTTCTCACAGTATGAAATGTGTTTTCACTGTGTGAAATGTGCTTTCACACTGTTTTTCACACTGTGAATGAGTGTGAACTTTCCAGCAGGGCACATTGTGAATTCTCCAGTTCACACTGTGAAATACTTTCCACAAGGTGAATTATATTGTTCACAATGTGAAATATTTGTTCACAGAGTGGCCACATTCTGAATTCACCAGTTCACACTGTGAAATACATTCCACAAGGTGAATTATATTTTTCACAATGTGAAATATTTTTTACAGAGTGGCCACACTGTGAATTCTTCTGTTCACACTGTGAAATCTATGTCGCAAGGTATTCACACTGTGAAAATCTGGTTTTCATAGTGTGGAATAAATTTCACAATGTGGCCATAGTGTGAAAACACATTTCACAATGTGAAAACACATTTCACATTGTGAAATCAAATTTTACAATGTGAACACTGTGTGGTTTACCACAGTGTGGCTGTGTCCACACTGTGAAAACATTTTATTCACAGTGTGAAATGTGTTTTCACAGTATGAAATGTGTTTTCACAGTGTGAAATGTGGTTTCACACTGTGTTTCACACTGTGAATGAGTGTGAACTTTCCAGCAGGGTTACGGTTAATATGCCATCGTAATGAAGAGATCATTTCCATTAAAATGGTATCAAATTCCAATGATTTTGATGAATGGAAAGGCCGGCAGTATTCAATAGAAAGTGAACTTTTAAAAAACTGGTCAGCACAGTCATGCACTCGTAAATTAAATGCATTGAGCCATTTTGCGACATTTCACTTCCTGCCTTCCCTTATTCTCTGGGCTACTGCAATCGCCCCAATTGCATAATCACTACACATAATGCACCGTTTGAAAGGTATATAATGAGGCTTTATTGTGACACCAATTTCGAATATGCTAATTAAAAAATATGAGAGATATGATCGATCAAACTTGAGTTTCCGAACTTTTTTTGAGGGGTTTACTTTATTTCAGTAAGTTTAGATGCATTATGGGGGAATACCAGCGATTCAAAGATAAAGATACATGCGCGCGCTCAAATGTTCACAATATGGTAATAACATGCCTTTTTATATTCTTCCATAGCTGCTTTAAAAGTATAGATACACCCACATATTATATAATATCCAGAAAGAACATGAGTTGTAGATCCGATTGCATGCAAAACTTTGGCATATCAAATTTTCTGACATCATCATAATTATTATACGTTGAAAAGTCAAAATCATTATATCGTTATTTCAATACATATCACCTTAAAGGGGACCACCAGGCAAAGAACAACACATAATTATATGTTTTGGTACCATTTTGTGATATCAAATAGATACCCAACATTTTGCAAAGGGCTGTGTTATAAACAAAACAATTAATTACCACCACTTACGGAACCACTATTATTTCCTGGTTCCGTACGAGCCAATATTTGAGAGTGCGCCAATGCTATTCACGCGTACGTTTGGAGACAATAGGATCCCGGACGATTCGTTCGCTCTGTACATAGCAGTCTTTGTACATGCAGACTCACGAACGCATGCTTTAGAATGGTGATGCGTTTTCCAATTATATATATTTTTTCTGAAAACATATTTTGGTAAACTTGTTGATGGGATGGACTACTAAAGATTTTACCTTTCATTTATAAGAATTTTGTCGGAGTGGTGGTACCCTTTAATTCGTCAAAGTGACGAATTAAAATTCTAGTTTCATTTGTTTTTGTTATATCTCTCTGTTGTGTTCAATACTACTTCAATTATATTTCTCTGATCTCCGATTTAATAATTATCAAATCAATAGAATTAGCAGAACATTAGAGCAGCTGACGTTTGTTAATCGGGAATTGATTATTACATCAGCATATCAGCACACTATTGCTTCCAGGTTTCTTTGTAAAGTTGTATTGATGTGGAAGTGGCAAAAATATAAATATGAACAATTGTTTACATTCAAGATTCATGTTATTTGTATATCTCAAAAGTCTATTCGAGACTTGTCCTTTTATTTTAGGATTGTGTCTTTGTACATACATAAATTATGTTATGTTCGAACAAACAAATATTGAAAATCGGAATGAAAATCGTACTGCACGTATTTGATGCACAGTATATGTAATAATATTAAATTTTAATTAAATATTTATACCAATCAATAGAAAACAGACAAAGTCAAAATACGAGTTGAACCTGTACTGTTCGAACCAATTCTTACACGTGTGCATGTGTGGCTGGTTATGAAGGAGTTAAATATCAAACGAGTAACGCAGTATACCTCAATAATAGATTTTAAAAAAACATATCAAAATCATACAAACTACCTAGTACTAAATGTCGCTGACCGGTTCCATTTAATAACAACAATAAAATGGTCATGACCATTTTCAAGTAGGTGCACCTACTTAATTGTTTGATACTTATCATTCACAGTCGGAACAGACGAATGTGATCTGAACCCCTGTCAAAATGGTGGCATTTGTATTGACGGGGTCGATTCTTACACATGTACATGTGTGCCTGGATTTGAAGGAGATAACTGTGGAACAAGTGAGTATCATATCGTCTTGTTGGCTTAAAGGGATCTAGTAACTTTGTTGACATGTGCAAAAAGTGATGAATGGTTGATGCAATGTATATTGTTGTTATCTCATATGTCCACAGTGTATTGTGTGAAAATTTCAAGTTAAATGGACATTGCATGGCCAAGTAATGAGCGAAAATGCAACGTGATATTCACTAACTCACTGCACTCACTTTGTACACGATAAGAAAAAATCCACCGGAGTTTTTCTTATCTGAATACTTTGATCGTACATATCTTTGTAACGAAAGGGAAATTTGAAAAACCGAAACCTGTCCAATGATTTTATTGTTAATGCGAATCGAAAGGTATGAGGGAACCGCTAACAGAGGGAACCCTTTAACAGTTTTAAATCGATATAAACGGGTACTTATATTTTGATATTTATTCAATCGTTTTAACTGTATCTCTCTGATCTACCATTAAATAATTATTACCAATATTTAAGAGAGATTAAAAGCAACTCTTGAAAATCCTACTGCAAGTATTCAACGCACAGTATATGTAAAAGTTATATCCCCTATTTGAACTCAATGTTCAATCCCAATCAATGTAATACAGACAAAGGCGACAGCCCCAGTTTAACCTGCCAAAATAGTGAAACCTGTATTGATCGAACCGATTCTTACACGTGTGCATGTATTTGATTTGATTTTATTTGATTTCCATATCTCACAAATATGTTTTGAACAAGTAAATATACAAACAAACAATAATATCACAAACAAAATGCAATATACAATACACCGAAGACTAATATAAAATACTTGACTTTATTGACACATGACGGTGTGTCCCTTCGCTCCCCTACGAGAGAATCCTGTTCCACTCAGGTCTGTTCTGGGCTATGAGCTCTGCCTCGTGTAAAGGTAGTCCCACGTCGATCTGGGCTTGGTCTCTCCAACTCGTATGAGGGCGTCCCGGGGGTCTACGTGCATCAAAGTCATTTCGGTATGCTTGGTATGGTAGGCCATGTAGGCAGTGATGCGGCATGCGGACAACATGCCCAAACCATTTCAATCGTCGCTTGGTTATCTCTGCACAGATAGTGTTTGTGATGTTCAGCCTTTGTCCGATTTCTTCATTCCTTACCCTGTCTATCAGGTGAATCCCAGGATGGTCCGGAGACACCTTATTTCAAAAACCTCAAGCTTCTTTTTGTCTGATTTACGCAGAGTCCAGGATTCCGCTCCATATGTAGCAATAGGGAGGACGAGGGCTCTGTAGATTCTAATTTTAAGAGTTCTTGATATATCTTGGTTGGACCAGATAGTACTATTCAGCCTTCCAAATGACCAGGCTGCCAGTCATATTCTCCTCTTCACATCCCTTTTCTATGGAAGGAACTATGCTGCCAAGGAAGACACACTTATCCACTTTCTCAATGTTGGTGTTGTTTAGAGAGATCTGTTGATGGTCCTCTGTCATGATTTTACATTTTGAAGTATTATATTCGTACCCCATTTACTGCATGCTTGTCCAATTCACTTGTTGAGACTTGGAGTTTCTCGAATACCAGTTCCATGAGAGTGGTGTCATCTGCATATCAGATGTTGTTCACCCGCATGTCACCCATTTGTACTCCACCATCTAGCTTTTGAATGTCCTTCATCACAAATTCCAGGAATAGGTCGAAGAGACTTGGAGAGAGGAGGCAGCCTTGTCGGACACCAGTTGTGACATCAAACCATTCAGTTATCTTTCCATTCACCATAACAGAGCACTTGGTTTGTTTGTACATGTTTTCAATGAGGTCAGCCATGGACTTGTCCACACCAGTGGAACGCAGACATTTCCAGAGATCTTCCCTCCATATGGTGTCAAAAGCTGCCTTAAAGTCAACAAAGTTCCAGTGGATTGGTATCCGTCTTTCTCTGGCCTTTTCGAAGATCTGTCGAACGACAAACACAGCATCGTGGTGCCTCTAGAACTTCTAAATCCACATTGTTCCTCTGTCAGGTAGTTGTCTATGGTTCCTTGAATTATTGTGAGGACCATTCTACGGAAAACTTTCCCAGGTATGGAGAGTAGAGTGATGGCCCTGTAGTTAAGATGGATCTAGCTTGTTTCCTTTCTTGAACACTGGAGTGATGAGACCTTTGCTCCAGTCCTCTGGTGTTTTACCTTCCGACCATGCCGTGTTGACAATTTGGTAGTCCACCAGCCTTCAGAGTTTCTGCAGCAATTTTATCCCAGCCACAGGCCTTGTTGTTTTTCAGCCGTTTAATTGCTGCTTCTACTTATCCGATTGTGAAGGGTTCACTAGGGATGTCTGTAGGTTGAGGGTCAGGTATGGTGTGAAGAATATATTCATCTCTTGGAAATTGCATGTTAAGGTGAGAGCTAAAGTGTTCTTCCCAGCAGTTCAACACCTCTGTAGGAGCCGTTTTAAAGATGCCTTATTTGTTCTTCACTGCAGGTTGCATCTTGTCTCTTTAACCAGCAAGTTTCTTCATCTTCTTGAAGAGCTCGTGGCTGTTGTTTTTTGAGTGAGCGATTTCCATTTCTTCTACTTCTTCACTTCATACTTGACAGTCTTATTTAATATTTTGTACTATTTCTTGTTCCGGACCGAGGGCCCGTTCAACTTGAGAATTCTTGCCTTCCTCCTGTGTTCACATACCTTACGAACCTCTTCTGGGAGACCCTTGACTTGCTTGGACCTTTTAAAACCAAGTATTTCTTCGGTGATGTCATTGGTGATGTCCCTGAATTTCTTCCACAGCCATCCACATATGTGTCCTGGAGCAGAAGCAGTGGTTCAAAGGCACCTCCTATCCTAGTTTTTAAGGCTTCTACAATATTAGGGTCAGTGAATCTACTAACATCATAATTTCCGGGGAGGCTCTTCATTTTCTTGGTCTTTAGAGGTGAGAACTTCACATTTGCTAATACGAGGTTGGGGTCTGACCGAATGTCCGCTGAGCTGTATGACCTGCAGTTCTGGACGATTTGTATATTCGCTAGTTTGGTAATGATTAAATTAATCTGGTTTCTGTAGTGACCACACGGTGATGTCCATGTTGCGCTTCTGCATTCTTTGTGTTGGAAGTAGGTGTTCCACACTGCCATTCCGTGCAACATACAGAACTCCAGAAGCCTCTCCCCTCTTCTATTGATCTGGCCTAATCCGTACTTGCCTAATAAAGTTGGCGCCCATACTCCGTAGTCTGCTCCTTCTTTCGCATTGAGGTCACCCATCACGATTGTGTTCTCCTTCTTAGGGATCTTTTGTATATGCAGCTGCAGTGCATCATAGAAAAGATCACTCTCATGTTCATTACGTGCAGATGTAGGGGCATAAACCTGGATGATATTGATGATCCCGTCCTTCATTTTGAATTTTGCTGTGATGATCCTTGGTGAGACTGCTTCGTAGCTCACCAAGCATTGTAGTATCCGGCAGATTCTTCGCACCCATGCCACTCTGCTGCCAGCAAGCAGCCACCGGGACTTGGGGCCGTAACGGGGGTTAACTTTCATGATAGATTCTCGTAGGGGTGTGACCTGAATATGAACTCGGTAAGCGGCCACTGACTTTCCAGCCGGGTGCAGCTAAGATGTTCCGCTGTAGCAAGACAGAGGCCACCACCCTCCACCTTGTTGTTTATTCGGGTTTTCCTTCCCTACCCAGAGCCTCTGTTGGTTTCTCAAGCCGCAAAGCCTGAGGTATCCATTCAGTACCACGAGGAGGTAGGGGTTGAGTTACAAGCAGAGAGGCAATTATGGAAAGGAAGACTGATGGAATGCTACCAGTACATACATCAAGGGGAGGAGAGGCGAGATAAAGAGCAAGCAGAAAGGGATACACATGCGAGGGGACATGCAAGGAGGAAATGGTTATTGTTGGAAAGTAGGCGACCCCAGCTGGAGTTGCGCATCTGCATGCTTAAAGGGATCTATTAACTGTGTTGACATGTGCAAAAAGCGATGAGTGAATTGATACAATGAATATTGTTGTTAGCTGATATGTCCATTGGGTGTTGTGATAAAATGTCAAGTTAAATGGACTTTATATGGCCGAGTAATGAGAAAAATGCAAAGTGACATTCACTAACTCATTGCACTCATTTTGTATACGGTTCTGACGATCCTTTGGATAATTTGACATAAACATTTCAATCGTAAATATCTTTTTAACGAAAGGGAAATTTTAAAAACCGTAACCTGTCCCATGCTTTTTTTTTTTAATAGGCATACAACAAGGTATGAGGGAACCGCTATAATTTCAATTGGATTTTGAGGATTTGGACAATGTTACTAAGTCTCTTTAATCTGATATAATATAATGATTATATAATCAATAATTTGTTTGTAATTAACATAAAGTGTAATTTGGGAAAACAAAAAGAAGCAAAGCTTGTAAAAACATTTGTTTCGCAGGGGTTATTGTGTCTTATCAAAATTAAAAGAAAAAACAACGAAATAGAATAAATAAAAAAGAGAAGAGAAGGTGCCATGCCAAATATCAATTGTTTTAAAAAAAAAAACACTATCATGACTATAGTATACAAATGATGCACCGGCATGAGTGGATCGGTACGAATTGGATGCACGAGTTTAACTTTGGTATGGTTTAAACCCACGAGCGCAGCGAGTGGGTTTTAGACCATTTCCAAAGTTAAACGAGTGCATACAATTCTTACCGATCCACGAAATATGCCTGTGCAGCATTTGTTTTATAAAATGGGCGCGAAAAAATGTGAAAATCAGACTTTTTCCCAGTAATGGCTAAATTGGCTAAATTTACCCACCCATGGCTTCAAAAGTACTAACCCATGGTTTCAAAAGTACTAACCCATGGTTTCAAAAGTACTAACCCATGGCTTCAAAAGTACTAACCCATGGCTGGGAAAAAATTTGATTTCACATTTTAATTTTTTTTTTTTTTTTATTATAAAATGTTGCTTATATTAATTTTAAAATAAAAAAAATCAAAACATTTATAATTTTTTTTTTTTTTTTTTAATCCACGAAATACCCCTGTGCAACATTTGTTTTTATAAAATAAGCGCAAAAAACTGAAAATCAAACTAAAGTGAGCCATGCATCAGTAAAAAACTTTTACATGCTAATTGACCAATCAGAATGCAGGGATTCTTCTACCCATTTTATAATATACAGATAATACACGTTCAAGAGTGCATTTACACTGACGCACGATAATCAAGAACGTTTATTATTTGTTTTATAAAACGAGCTCAACCATGGAATTGTTAATTTTGCTGGATTATTTGAAACATACTTGCCACAATTCGTAACCCAGTCTATTTACTCTAAAGTGCGATTTTTAAAGGAATGAACATCATTCATCATCACTACTACACTGATTTCACCCTGCAGAAAAATGCAGAGTCAAATTCACAAAATTCAGTCCGATGCGGAATCGCCAAAATATTGTCCGTAAAAGTGATAATTATAAAAGGACTGTAAGCAATTCCATTCCCAAACTTAGTAATATCAAACCACATACCATATAATTTACGAAACTTCCAACATTGATTTCCTATGGAACATATAATTTACAAAACGAAGCATTTTTCCATCTTTTTACGTTCACTTTCGCAAATTTTTTTTTTCGGTAGAAAGTGCATGTAAACAATCATTGTGACGTCACTTCCGTATGTTATCACTTTTTGTTGCGCCTTTTTTGCATGGTCATGCAAGTTTGTTAAAATAAATGGATGGCTGCGTGACGGGATTTAACCAATCACGTTACCGAATTTACCAGAGCCGTTTTATAAACAAAAATATAACAATCGATCCATTAATACAAATTACTAGAGAGCGATATATATATATTATGGCTGGTTATGGAGGAGCTAACTGTCAAACGAGTGACGCAGTAAACTTCCATATTGAAAAATAGTATATTAAAATCGTACAAAATATCTTGTAATATGTTTCGCAACCCGATTGCATTTCATTACAAAAATATGATGTTCACCCGGCTGAATGTCCTTAATTGTGAGTTACCTTTTATTCACAGACACAGACGAATGTGCTTCTTCACCCTGTCAAAATGGAGGAACCTGTACTGATGGGGTCGATTCTTACTCGTGTACATGTGCGGCTGGGTTTGGGGGAGCCATCTGTCAAACAAGTGAGTGTAGTCCCATTTTGAAAAATAGCAGATTAAATCGCAGACCATCAGAGCAGCTGACATTTGAAAATCGGGCATTGATTATCATATCAGAATGTCCATTACGTTTCACTAAGTTAGCCGTGATCTCCACCACGGTGGAAATCAACTCAACCATTTTGATAGCTTTCGTCAACATTCCATGCCCTGTTAACTGCCCCCCGAGACCTAGTGGTATTATAGAGATAATCTCCTCCGGTTACACGCAGTAAACCGATAAGAACGGTGTAAACTGTGATAAAATTATACTAGAGGCACGAATCTCTCAACCTCTCCTCAGGCCTGAGAAGCGGTTATTTTCTAACTTGGGTGAAACGTAATGACTACAATTGTCCTACCAGGATTCCGACGTTACCGAATTTACCAGAGCCGTTTTATAAACAAAAATATAACAATCGATCCAATAATACAAAATACTAGAGAGCGATATATATATATTATGGCTGGTTATGGAGGAGCTAACTGTCAAACGAGTGACGCAGTAAACTTCCATATTGAAAAATAGTATATTAAAATCGTACAAAATATCTTGTAATATGTTTCGCAACCCGATTGCATTTCATTACAAAAATATGATGTTCACCCGGCTGAATGTCCTTAATTGTGAGTTACCTTTTATTCACAGACACAGACGAATGTGCTTCTTCACCCTGTCAAAATGGAGGAACCTGTACTGATGGGGTCGATTCTTACTCGTGTACATGTGCGGCTGGGTTTGGGGGAGCCATCTGTCAAACAAGTGAGTGTAGTCCCATTTTGAAAAATAGCAGATTAAATCGCAGACCATCAGAGCAGCTGACATTTGAAAATCGGGCATTGATTATCATATCAGAATGTCCGACCAGGATTCTCTGTGAATGTGTATTGTTGACACAATAATGTGTAGGTGGAAACAATATAAATACCAACAACTTTCTGCATTCAAGATTAATCTTAGAGACATTGTTAGAATAATGTTGTTTGCAAGATAATGTTTGTGTTTTCCACGTCATCTCTCTCTAAAGTCTATGCAAGACAAAGACATGTCCTTTAATCAATATTCTAGATTCTTTGTAGAGGCGAGATAAAGAGCAAGCAGAAAGGGATACACATGCGAGGGGACATGCAAGGAGGAAATGGTTATTGTTGGAAAGTAGGCGACCCCAGCTGGAGTTGCGCATCTGCATGCTTAAAGGGATCTATTAACTGTGTTGACATGTGCAAAAAGCGATGAGTGAATTGATACAATGAATATTGTTGTTAGCTGATATGTCCATTGGGTGTTGTGATAAAATGTCAAGTTAAATGGACTTTATATGGCCGAGTAATGAGAAAAATGCAAAGTGACATTCACTAACTCATTGCACTCATTTTGTACACGGTTCTGACGATCCTTTGGATAATTTGACATAAACATTTCAATCGTAAATATCTTTTTAACGAAAGGGAAATTTTAAAAACCGTAACCTGTCCCATGCTTTTTTTTTTAATAGGCATACAACAAGGTATGAGTGAACCGCTATAATTTCAATTGGATTTTGAGGATTTGGACAATGTTACTAAGTCTCTTTAATCTGATATAATATAATGATTATATAATCAATAATTTGTTTGTAATTAACATAAAGTGTAATTTGGGAAAACAAAAAGAAGCAAAGCTTGTAAAAACATTTGTTTCGCAGGGGTTATTGTGTCTTATCAAAATTAAAAGAAAAAACAACGAAATAGAATAAATAAAAAAGAGAAGAGAAGGTGCCATGCCAAATATCAATTGTTTTTAAAAAAAAAAACACTATCATGACTATAGTATACAAATGATGCACAGGCATGAGTGGATCGGTACGAATTGGATGCACGAGTTTAACTTTGGTATGGTTTAAACCCACGAGCGCAGCAAGTGGGTTTTAGACCATTTCCAAAGTTAAACGAGTGCATACAATTCTTACCGATCCACGAAATATGCCTGTGCAGCATTTGTTTTATAAAATGGGCGCGAAAAAATGTGAAAATCAGACTTTTTCCCAGTAATGGCTAAATTGGCTAAATTTACCCACCCATGGCTTCAAAAGTACTAACCCATGGTTTCAAAAGTACTAACCCATGGTTTCAAAAGTACTAACCCATGGCTTCAAAAGTACTAACCTATGGCTGGGAAAAAATTTGATTTCACATTTTAATTTTTTTTTTTTTTAAATTATAAAATGTTGCTTATATTAATTTTAAAATAAAAAAAATAAAAACATTTATAATTTTTTTTTTTTTTTTTTTTTTTTTTTTAGATGAAATAAAAAAAATTATATAAATTTTAATATTAAATTTTTTGAAGTTTTTGAATGATAATTTTTTTTTTTTTTTTTTTTTTTTTCATTCCACGAAATACCCCTGTGCAACATTTGTTTTTATAAAATAAGCGCAAAAAAACTGAAAATCAAACTAAAGTGAGCCATGCATCAGTAAAAAACTTTTACATGCTAATTGACCAATCAGAATGCAGGGATTCTTCTACCCATTTTATAGTATACAGATAATACACGTTCAAGAGTGCATTTACACTGACGCACGATAATCAAGAATGTTTATTATTTGTTTTATAAAACGAGCTCAACCATGGAATTGTTAATTTTGCTGGATTATTTGAAACATACTTGCCACAATTCGTAACCCAGTCTATTTACTCTAAAGTGCGATTTTTAAAGGAATGAACATCATTCATCATCACTACTACACTGATTTCACCCTGCAGAAAAATGCAGAGTCAAATTCACAAAATTCAGTCCGATGCGGAATCGCCAAAATATTGTCCGTAAAAGTGATAATTATAAAAGGACTGTAAGCAATTCCATTCCCAAACTTAGTAATATCAAACCACATACCATATAATTTACGAAACTTCCAACATTGATGTCCTATGGAACATATAATTTACAAAACGAAGCATTTTTCCATCTTTTTACGTTCACTTTCGCAAATTTTTTTTTCGGTAGAAAGTGCATGTAAACAATCATTGTGACGTCACTTCCGTATGTTATCACTTTTTGTTGAGCCTTTTTTGCATGGTCATGCAAGTTTGTTAAAATAAATGGATGGCTGCGTGACGGGATTTAACCAATCACGTTACCGAATTTACCAGAGCCGTTTTATAAACAAAAATATAACAATCGATCCAATAATACAAAATACTAGAGAGCGATATATATATATTATGGCTGGTTATGGAGGAGCTAACTGTCAAACGAGTGACGCAGTAAACTTCCATATTGAAAAATAGTATATTAAAATCGTACAAAATATCTTGTAATATGTTTCGCAACCCGATTGCATTTCATTACAAAAATATGATGTTCACCCGGCTGAATGTCCTTAATTTTGAGTTACCTTTTATTCACAGACACAGACGAATGTGCTTCTTCACCCTGTCAAAATGGAGGAACCTGTACAGATGGGGTCGATTCTTACTCGTGTACATGTGCGGCTGGGTTTGGGGGAGCCATCTGTCAAACAAGTGAGTGTAGTCCCATTTTGAAAAATAGCAGATTAAATCGCAGACCATCAGAGCAGCTGACATTTGAAAATCGGGCATTGATTATCATATCAGAATGTCCGACCAGGATTCTCTGTGAATGTGTATTGTTGACACAATAATGTGTAGGTGGCAACAATATAAATACCAACAACTTTCTGCATTCAAGATTAATCTTAGAGACATTGTTAGAATAATGTTGTTTGCAAGATAATGTTTGTGTTTTCCACGTCATCTCTCTCTAAAGTCTATGCAAGACAAAGACATGTCCTTTAATCAATATTCTAGATTCTTTGTACATTATATATAATTTTATATACACACAAACAAATTTGAATATCTGAATGAAATTGTACTGCTAGTATTTGATGCAAAGTATCTGTGATAGTTATTTCCCCAATTTAAAGCCAAGTTTTAATCCCAATCAATATAACACAGACAAAGCCGACAGCCCCACTTGAGTGACACTGTATATTTCCATATGGATAAATAATATATTAAAATTAATATTATAAATTACCTTGTAATAAGTATCGCAACCCGATGGCATTTGATTACAAAAGTATAATGGTCACCTATCTTTAATGTTATTATTTCTTTGATACTGATCATTTACAGACACAGACGAATGTGCTTCTTCACCCTGTCAAAACGGAGGAACCTGTACTGATGGAGTCGATTCTTACTCGTGTGCATGTGTGGCTGGATTTGAAGGAGATAACTGTCAAACTAGTGAGTATAGTTTCATATTCATGAATAACATATCAAAGGGATTATGTTATTGTGTTGATTAATGCAAAAAGTGATGAATCGTTGATAAAATGTGTATGTTTGTAATATGATATGCCCATTGATTATTGTGTGAGCATTCCACGTTAAATGGATGTTATATGGCAGAGTAGGCCTTCTGAGCAAAAATGCAAATTGATATTCGCGAACTCATTGCACTGACTTTGTATTCAGTTATGACTTAAAACGTTCCAGTGGGTATAACAAAACCACTAAACTTCTTAGTCAGTTTAGTGGATTTGGACAATGTTACTAGATCCCTTTAAAATCGTAAATACTACTTTGTAATAAATACTGCAGACCGATTCTATTTGATTACAAAATATTATGGTCACCTGTTTGCATGGGCGTCGATCACGGGGAGATGGGGGGATATAATCCCCAATAATAGAGGTAGGGAATGGCCTGTATTAGTATCCCCTCTAATACTTAGGGTTAAACGATATAACATAACATTACAATTAAAGGACATAGCAACCTCTCATTCAATATATGAAAATTGATACAATATTCTTCTTTAAACCACATCTTGAGATTGCTATAAAAAAAGATGGTCACCTTTGTGAATTTCTTATCATAATTATTGTTTGATACTGATCATTTACAGACACAGACGAATGTGCTTCTTCACCCTGTCTAAATAGTGCAACCTGTACTGACGGGGTTGATTCTTACACGTGTACATGTTTGACTGGATTTGAAGGAGATAACTGTCAAACTAGTGAGTATAGTTTTAAGAAATAAGCTTTAAGAAATAATTAACTATGGTTGATATTTGGGAGAGCAAGTGATTAAAAAGTTATAACAGACTTTGTTTTGTTAAAAATGGAATCAGAAAAAGTGATTGATGAAATATCAATAATTGTTTCCGATTGGGACCAAAATGTATTCAATGATTTAAGACAAATATTTATAAAATGCCTACACCTTTTCGATAATACATTTTTAAACGGTTGTTGATGATCTATCTATCGGATCATTATTTAACAAAGTATCACACTTTGTTTGGTTTTTACAAGAAATGGTTAAAAACCGATATGTTTTTAAAAGACCACCCTATTGTGTTTTAACAGCTTGCTTGTAAATAATAATATCGTTCTTACCGAGCCGTTTGTAAGTTTATATACCTTACGGGCAATGTGGAGTTCTGTTAATTAGTTTGTATTGATAATTGTTGCAAGTTTTTGTTACTTAAGTACAGTATTATTAAAACTATATGAATTTCTTGATACTGATCATGTACAGATAAAGTCGACTGCTCTACTTCACCCTGTCAAAATGGTGGAACCTGTACTAATGGGGTCGATTATTACACGTGCTCATGTGTGGCTGGATTTGAAGGAGATCACTGTCAGACAAGTGAGTATAGTGCCGATGCGAAATCGCCAAAATATTGTCCGTAAAAGTGAGAATTATAAACAGACCGTAAACAATTCCATTCCCAAAGTTAGTAATATCAAACCACATACCATATAACTTACGAAACTGCCAACATGTATTTACTATGGAACATATAATTTACAAAATGAAGCATTTTTCCATCTTTTTTACGTTCACTTTCGCAAGTTTTTTCTTCGGTAGAAAGTACATGTAAACAATCATTGTGACGTCACTTCCGTATGTTATCACTTTTTGTTGCGCCTTTTTTGCACGGTCATGCATGTTTGTTAAAATCAATGAATGGGCACGTAACGGGATTTAACCAATTACGTTACTGAATTTACCAGAGCCGTTTTATAAAAAAAAATATAACAATCGATCCAATAATACAAAATACTAAAGAGCGATATAAATATTATGGCTGGTTATGGAGGAGCTAACTGTCAAACGAGTGACGCAGTAAACTTCCATATTGATAAATAGTATATTAAAATCGTACAAAATACCTTGTAATATGTTTCGCAACCCGATTGCATTTCATTACAAAAATATGATGTTCACCCGGCTGAATGTCCTTAATTGTTAGTTACTGATTATTTACAGACAAAGACGAATGTGCTTCTTCACCCTGTCAAAACGGAGGAACCTGTACTGATGGAGTCGATTCTTACTCGTGTGCATGTGTGGCTGGATTTGAAGGAGATAACTGTCAAACTAGTGAGTATAGTTTCATATTCATGAATAACATATCAAAGGGATTATGTTATTGTGTTGATTAATGCAAAAAGTGATGAATCGTTGATAAAATGTGTATGTTTGTGATATGATATACCCATTGATTATTGTGTGAGCATTCCACGTTAAATGGATGTTATATGGCAGAGTAGGCCTTCTGAGCAAAAATGCAAAGTGCGGATATTCGCGAACTCATTGCACTGACTTTGTATACAGTTATGACTTAAAACGTTCCAGTGGGTATAACAAAACCACTAAACTTCTTAGTCAGTTTAGTGGATTTGGACAATGTTACTAGATCCCTTTAAAATCGTACATACTACTTTGTAATAAATACTGCAGACCGATTGTATTTGATTACAAAATATTATGGTCACTTGTTTGCATGGGCGTCGATCACGGGGAGATGGGGGGGGGGGGGGGATATAATCCCCAATAATAGAGGTAGGGAATGGCCTGTATTAGTATCCCCTCTAATACTTAGGGTTTAAAGGATATAACATAACATTACAATTAAAGGACATAGCTAGCAACCTCTCATTCAATATATGAAAATTGATACAATATTCTTCTTTAAACCACATCTTGAGATTGCTATAAAAAAAGATGGTCACCTTTGTGAATTTCTTATCATAATTATTGTTTGATACTGATCATTTACAGACACAGACGAATGTGCTTCTTCACCCTGTCTAAATAGTGCAACCTGTACTGACGGGGTTGATTCTTTCACGTGTACAATAGTTAATTATTTCTTAAATTATGAAATAATTAACTATGGGTAATATTTGGGAGAGCAAGTGATTAAAAAGTTATAACAGACTTTATTTTGTTAAAAATGGAATCAGAAAAAGTGATTGATGAAATATCAATAATTGTTTCCGATTGGAATGTGTGGGACCAAAATGTATTCAATGATTTAAGACAAATATTTATAAAATGCCTACACCTTTTCGATAATACATTTTTAAATGGTTGTTGATGATCTATCTATCGGATCATTATTTTAACAAAATATCACAATTTGTTTGGTTTTTACAAGAAATGGTTAAAAACCGATATGTTTTTAAAAGACCACCCTATTGTGTTTTAACAGCTTGTTTGTAAATAATAATATCGTTCTTACCGAGCCGTTTGTAAGTTTATTTACCTTACGGGCAAGGTGGAGTTCTGTTAATTAGTTTGTATTGATAATTGTTGCAAGTTTTTGTTACTTAAGTACAGTATTATTAAAACTATATGAATTTCTTGATACTGATCATGTACAGATAAAGACGACTGCTCTACTTCACCCTGTCAAAATGGTGGAACCTGTACTAATGGGGTCGATTATTACACGTGCTCATGTGTGGCTGGATTTGAAGGAGATCACTGTCAGACAAGTGAGTACAGTGCCGATGCGAAATCGCCAAAATATTGTCCGTAAAAGTGAGAATTATAAACAGACCATAAACAATTTCATTCCCAAAGTTAGTAATATCAAACCACATACCATATAACTTACGAAACTGCCAACATGTATTTACTATGGAACATATAATTTACAAAATGAAGCATTTTTCCATCTTTTTTACGTTCACTTTCGCAAGTTTTTTCTTCGGTAGAAAGTACATGTAAACAATCATTGTGACGTCACTTCCGTATGTTATCACTTTTTGTTGCGCCTTTTTTGCACGGTCATGCATGTTTGATAAAATCAGTGAATGGGCACGTAACGGGATTTAACCAATCACGTTACTGAATTTACCAGAGCCGTTTTATAAAAAAAAATATAACAATCGATCCAATAATACAAAATACTAAAGAGCGATATAAATATTATGGCTGGTTATGGCGGAGCTAACTGTCAAACGAGTGACGCAGTAAACTTCCATATTGATAAATAGTATATTAAAATCGTACAAAATACCTTGTAATATGTTTCGCAACCCGATTGCATTTCAATACAAAAATATGATGTTCACCCGGCTGAATGTCCTTAATTGTTAGTTACTGATTATTTACAGACAAAGACGAATGTGCTTCTTCACCCTGTCAAAACGGAGGAACCTGTACTGATGGAGTCGATTCTTACTCGTGCGCCTGTGTGGCTGGTTTTGTAGGAGATAACTGTCAAACAAGTGAGTATAGTTTCATATTTTTGAATAATATATTAAACAATGTCCAGTGGGTAATTAACCGTCCGAACACCTCAATCATAAATACCCTCACGCTTTTAACAAAAGGCAAATTCGGAAAAAACACGAAAGCCGTTTCATGTTACTATTTTGAATACAACAAGGTATGAAAGAAGCACAAGTAAGTTTTGTGGATTTGGACGATGTTACTAGATCCCTTTAAAGGGATCTAGTAACTTTGTTGACATGTAAAAAAAGTGATGAATGGTTGATGGAATGTATATTGTTGTTATCTCATATGTCCACAGGGTATTGTGTGAACATTTCAAGTCAAATGGACATTGCATGGCCAAGTAATGAGCGAAAATGCAAAGTGATATTCACTAACTCACTGCACTCACTTTGTACACGATAAGAAAAACTCTCCCGGAGTTTTTCTTATCTGAATACTTCGATCGTACATATCTTTGTAACGAAAGGGAAATTAAAAAAAACGAAACCTGTCCCATGATTTTATTGTTAATACGAATACAACAAGGATTTTGAGGATTTGGACAATGTTACTAAGTCCCTTTAACCCTAACAAGGCCGGGCTAGTTGAGGTCTTTCTACGGCTAGGGGGGGGGGGGGGGGGGCATTATGGCTCCCCTCGGTTGCGAAGCGGCCGATCGCCGTGAAAATGTGCACACATGTCAAGTAAAGTAATTTAAACATTTTGAAAAATTCACTAATTTGTATATTTATGGTTATTTATGCAAATAAGGTCATACAATTTATATTTTTACAACAACTCAATTACGAAGGCCCAAGTAATTCCTTATGTTCTATATTGTTTTGATAATTTTTGTAATGTATTTCTTTGTTTTTTTAACAAATGTAATTGTATTGTTTTGTTTTTTAATTTCATTTCTTACTATAATTAAACTATTTTTACCACCAAAACAAACATCTAAAATGTAAACAAAACTAAATAACGAATGTTTTATCTCTTTTTGGGAAAACTAATATTTCCATATATTTTGTACCTAAATCATGAAAATGAGCGATTTTCGGGCTGACATTGCAAACTTTGTAACGGTAGGTCGGATTTTCAAAAAAATTGTTTTAAAAGATGAGCAAGCCTCGAAAAAAGGGTCACCAAGCGGCGGGGCGTCAGCTGTACGCATTCCTGAGCAATCGGAAAAATCGCGGAGGGGGGATGGGGGGCATAATGGCCCCCGGCCTTATTAGGGTTAAAATCGTACAAACTACCTTGAATAACGCAGACCGATTATATTTGAATACACAAATATATTGGTCACCTATGTGAATTGTCTTAAAGGGAAAAGCCCTCTTGTACAAAACGTCTGAACAGTTTCCAGTTGACGGATGGGGATGAATGTAACACACACACACAAAATCAGATCGAACAGCCGTGTAATTTGGATTCTACGAATGAAAAACGAATGCGTCCCTCCATCAAACTATATATCGGTCAATAAAGGAGTTTAACTGATTTAGCATAATATTACAACAATATTGTACTGATTCTTGTAAGTAATTCTTGTAGGTATTGCGAAGCCGACATTGGTAAATGTATGTCACGGAAAAAGATCTCAAAAATTAAGAATCTATAATTACATGTAGTCAGTTTAAGTGAGGTTTATGCCGTTGTATAACTGTGCTCGGGTCATGTACTCACGTAGCTAGCGCGGGTCACGTAGGGGTCACGCACATTAACGTGGTACTTCGTGGAATGTGTGTGCGAACTTTCTCACCGGGTGAATACACGTATAATGCACAATTAAACGTTGGATGTCGTTTTTTTAATTAGTTTAAGGTCTATAACTCCACGAAAAAGAGATTTCAAGCCCTAATTTTTTCAGGCATGCTGTCAAAGGGACAAGTCCTCTTTTACCTAACGTCTGAACAGTTTTCATTTGACGGATGGGGATGAATGTAACACACACACAAAAAATCAGATCGAACAGCCCTGTAATTTGGATTCTATGAATGAAAAACGAATGCGTCCCTCCATCAAACTATATATCGGTCAATAAAGGAATTTAACTGATTTAGCATAATATTACAACAATATTGTACTTCTTCTTGTAAAGGTATTGTGAAACCGACAGTTGTTAAAGGTTTGTCACGGAAAAAGATCTCAAAAATGAAGAATATATAATTACATGTAGTCAGTTTAAGCGGGGTTTGGTTATTTTGTCTGGTATTCGCCCAGCTGTCACGTAGCTAGCGCGGGTCACGTAGGGGTCACGCATATAGATAATTATGGTACTCCGTGGGATCCGTGAGCGAACTTTATCACCGGGTGAATACACATATAATGCACAATTAAACTCTACCTGTCGTTTTATTATTTTGAGGGCTATAACTCCACGAAAAAGAGATTTCAAGCTATAATTTGTTCAGGCATGCCGTTAAATGACATTTTCTTTCATATAAGAAAATAACCTCGCAACTTTTGAAATTTGGCTTGCAAAAGAGGGAATGTCCCTTTAAATTACATTTTCTTTCATATAAGACAATAACCTCGCAACTTTTGAAATTTAGCTTGCAAAAGAGGGCCTGTCCCTTTAAATATAGTGTCCGCCTTTAACAAATCGTCTGTAGCGGTAATAGTCGGAAATGTTATGCAAAATAAATTGTTATAAATTATAAAAATACTACCAATCTATCCCTTTAAATATCATAATAGTTTATAGTTTCATTCTAGAAGCAATAATAATGATAAAAAACACAATATAAATACCCGGAAGTACGATTGAAATACCCGGGATCGTGCGCGCGTTGATCTTGACCTCTTGACTTAGCTTTAGCTAGCTGACACTGTCAATCACCAAAGGCTTCTGACAAAACTACATGACATAACAGATGACTTTAAACTCACCAGATTCATCCAGAAGATGATGCAGAACGGCTTATGCCGAAAGGGTGGGTAGCGTCGCGTCGCGTCGCGTTTAGTGGAACGCGACCATTCGTCCGAAGCCCCCCGGTTTTTCCGAAAGGGTACGTTGGGGGCGTCGCGTCGCGTCGCGTTGACTGGAACGCGACCATTTGTCCAAAGCCCCCCCCCCCCCCCGGTTTTGCCGAAAGGGTGCGTTGGGAGCACTGATTTCCCATTGACAACAACATTCATTCGGATAGGCATATCTCAGCCAATTCTTAACATATTTAATTGATTGTTGGTATTTGGACATTATTTTTTATGCTCTTTCGGTAAATGAAGTTCAAATTTGAAAATTCAATAAATAGATTTGTATGACGTCATATCTTGTGTACTCAATTTGCTGAAGAGTCACCTAAGCCTTGGAATAGTTAACCTTCGGATTGAATTAATTTGAGTGTAATCGAAACTTGAACAAACATGAATGATGATGATCAGACCAGTGGCGTACCCAGGATTTTTTCAAGGGGGGGGGGGGGGGGTATGTCGTCTGACAAATTTCTGTAAGCAGGGGGGAGGGGGGGGGGGAGAGAGTGGCCGTAGAAAAATTTTGAAGTCGAGACCAAGTATATTTACAATTTTCGAGGTCGAGACCAGGACCAGTCACAAAATTTCGAGGGAGAGACTAAGAAATTTTTTCTAGAATCCTGTAAGCGGGAGGGGGGGAGGGGATGGTGTCCGTTGAAAATTTTCGTAACCGAGACCAACAATATAAGACAATAACCTCGCAACTTTTGAAATTTGGCTTGCAAAAGAGGGAATGTCCCTTTAAATTACATTTTCTTTCATATAAGACAATAACCTCGCAACTTTTGAAATTTGGCTTGCAAAAGAGGGCCTGTCCCTTTAAATATAGTGTCCGCCTTTAACAAATCGTCTGTAGCGGTAATAGTCGGAAATGTTATGCAAAATAAATTGTTATAAATTATAAAAATACTACCAATCTATCCCTTTAAATATCATAATAGTTTATAGTTTCATTCTAGAAGCAATAATAATGATAAAAAACACAATATAAATACCCGGAAGTACGATTGAAATACCCGGGATCGTGCGCGCGTTGATCTTGACCTCTTGACTTAGCTTTAGCTAGCTGACACTGTCAATCACCAAAGGCTTCTGACAAAACTACATGACATAACAGATGACTTTAAACTCACCAGATTCATCCAGAAGATGATGCAGAACGGCTTATGCCGAAAGGGTGGCGATAGCCGTAAAGTGTCTCGCCCACTTGCGCGCACTTGACCTCATTTGACCTTTGACCTACTGAGGAAATTCATATGAATATAAAAATGCACTAATAATAATTGATCATTATACCATTCTTAACAAAAACAATCCAAACAAGGCGATAGCCGTAAAGTGTCTCGCCCACTTGCGCGCACTTGACCTCATTTGACCTTTGACCTACTTATGTGACCTTTGACCCCAGAATATCATGGAGGCCAATGTAGGGCATCTACCAATCAAGTTTGGTTACAAACAGATGCAGGGTTGGAAAGTTATCCAAATTTTCGTAAGCGTCACGGACAGACGGACGGACAACCAGACGGACGGACGGACGCAATTTGAATCCCTTAGTCTCCCTCCACCTACGGTGCGCTCGACAAAAACAAACACTAACCCTAACCTAGACATCATTTTTGTATGTACATAGATCAAATTTTACAAAGATCGAAATGCGGTGTGATATTATTAGCACATTTAAGTTTCACCTATAATGTTTTCATATCCGATGTAAATATTTGTTGTCCGCAATTCTCATTTTAGAAAATCAAGGAGTCTAGGAAATTTAGTGACGGAGCTGATAATCAATTTTATGGAGGCTGACTATTTTCTCCATAAATACTTAAATCACGGAAAGTGTGGATGCGAAACACTAATCTCATGCAAATTTTACTCGGAACGTAAATTTTTTCCCACCTGCAAGAGAGGTCTATAGGCCCCATTTAAATTAGCCTTTGTTGAAAGTGGTGGCTTT
Organism: Echinarachnius parma; assembly: GCA_037951105.1. NCBI lineage: Eukaryota > Metazoa > Echinodermata > Echinoidea > Clypeasteroida > Echinarachniidae > Echinarachnius > Echinarachnius parma. The sequence goes on along the minus strand of JBAMJV010001207.1, from coordinate 5,607 downwards.
GAACATCTATTAAGGAATTTGAATCAGTAATCTGTTATATAATACCCTTGTTGATACAATCGTTTATTTCAATCGCAAGCTTCCTGTAAACCAACTTACATTTAGTAGTCATTATTCATCATCAATATTCATTATCATTCACATTTAAATTGCATTCAACGTCTCGGGAAACTTCATACTTTTGGACTCAGCTGACGCTATTTTACAGAGCCATGTACCATAGCGCTTCTATTCAAACATTTACGGTATGCAATAAATCGCACATACTACCATATAATGTACGCGTATTGATTCCGTAGGTCGTAGTAGTTAATTGCATTGTTCTCAAATTACAGAAACATATCAGACCCCATGAGAGTATGATTGATATTCAATTATAGTACCAAAACAACTAAGCATTGGTTTTATAATGCCCGGTGGTCCCATTTAAGATCAACTGAACTAGCCCGTACGTTATGATTAATTAATTGACGTTCACACTAAATCATTGGCGTCGGGGGGGGGGGGGGCTGTTGGCGGTCACTTGACGAATAAACTAGGGTCAATTCGGTAATATTATTAATGATACATTTTAAAAATCTACCACAATTTAGTCCCTACTACTACTACTACTACTACTACTACTACTACTACTACTACTACTACTACTACTACTATAAACTACTACTATATCTAGTACTATTATAGTATGATAATAATGATACTACTAATGATTACAAAAATATTATAATATTTCAGTTATTTTTGTGCATAACATCATTTTGTTTACTTTCCTAATAGTTTCGAATTCATATTGGAGTAGGGTTGGCTTTTTGTTAGTTGGATCGTCAACCCTGACTTGGCTCAAACCCGTCTTCCTAGTAATTGGTTTATTAATCTTTTCAATTTTTTGATCAATTATAACTGAATTCATCGTATATATGCTTCTGCTATAACACCGTGCTAACACCGAACTTGAAATCACCATTGCAAGAGTTCAAGTTCGGTGTTAAGACCGGTGTTAGTGTTTATTAAACACGAACTTGAAATCACTCATTGTGTCCCCATGCATCTTGAACAGTGAAGCACACTCCCGCAAAAGCGAGTTTCTTGAGTAGTCCTGCTAAAGCGGGATTATGAATAATTCATGACCGAAGTTGCGGTTCACTGCACGGAGCCTCTCTCTGAATAGACTCTTGTCGTCAATGACTTGACCATCTTTACAAAATCATGACAAAAACCCACACGGTGGAGTAATGTAAATATGTTAATTGTAATAAATTGATGCAAAATTAGCCACCATGTCGGAGTTTCGTAATAGCTGCCTAAATATATGATAAGGGTATCAACATTTCAAAATAGTTTACTTCATGCCGCTTCAAAATATTCGAGAATGATATTCAAGTCGCTTTAATCAATCGCGCATACGCACCATATTTCTTTATAAGGATGCACATCCATCCCTAGCTGTAGATGTTCAGTTTGACGTGGCACGTACGAACATACTCAATTTAGTGATCGACGCCCGTGTCATTTGGATTTTAATCCATTCGGTCTGCACTGTGCGAAGAATCCCGGAAAGTCAAGACTCTGAACGATCCCGCTTTTTCGGGAGATTGCTACACTTTTGAAACTTGGATATATCCGCCAAAACTCGAGTTCGAAACAAATTAATACGTGGTACAGTGTTGTGATATTTCATTTTATTTAATCTATTGTAAGTTGTCTTTTAACTACGACCCCAAATATAAATGAATGTGGATGTGATCCCTGCCTCCACGGGCGTAGCGACTTACGTAATACCCATTCAACGGGGGGGATCAAATCCTCGTACCAAATCCTTCAAATGCATCAGCGCACTTTTCAAAATTAAATTTACAATTTTTTCTAAAGTTTTTTTCATTATATCTAATGATCATTATATACGAATGAATGCGAAGGCAATCCTTGTCAAAATGGAGCTACATGTACAGATGCCACCAATGCCTTCACTTGCACCTGCCTACCCGGGTATGAAAGGGATTTGTGTGAAACCGGTAAGGGTTACATGCTGGTTTTGTTTTGGGAATAAACCCTTGTGTCCACACGCATCCTGAAACATTGATACATTTTACTTATGTCAAGATTCAAATAAGAAATAGTGTTTAAAACTGTGTTGTACAAATTGCGTTATGATATTGTGTTTAATTTTATTTGTTCCAATAACTTCACCTGTACCTGCGCACCCGGGTATGAAGGGGATCTGTGCGAATCGGGTGAATATCACAAACTGACTTTTGGTTGTGAAGTAATTCTCTGTATACACCCTGAACCTGGTTCTATATACGTGTATATCTAGGACGCATAATTATAGTAATTTCAAGTAGAAACAATTATCTGATAATGTGGTTCATCCTGACTCATGGCTTTCTATGATTGTATCAGATTGTGCGAATATAACATAACTGACGAAATCATAGAGGCATACATATTTGATTCCCCTTTTTCGTATGATCTGCGGCTGCTGTACAATTCAAGATTATAATTTGTTGCGTAGTAGTGACATAATGTCACACATTTTTGCCGGGTGATCGATTGGTTTTGGACTCGGGTCCTATGTTTTAAGTCGAACTTGACTGTGATGTAAGTTTCGCATTAATTTACACTGAAAATATATATACCTTTATTCATTAATACAAAACGAAAAATAGAATGAACACTGGTAATGCGTTAGAAAGTGCGATAGTGAACAAAATGAAAAACGAATGACCAAGATAATCTTAGAAAGCATTATTTTATTTAAACACGACTAACACGCGACTTCATAATACGGGCCGGGCTTATAATTATTTTTTTTATCGAATTCATTACACAGGCACGACTGGTTCATCAACGATTCCACAATGTAGGCCTACATGGGCCTCGTTTGGAATCTCGCTCTCTGTCAATTTCATCTTTGGAGTCGTTTTTATCATGCTCTCCTTGCGTCTCGAATGGTATGTTCAGTCTAATAACCCCCCCCCCCCCCCCCCCCACCCCCAACAACAAAAACAATGATGAAATAAAATAAAACAAATACAAATAACAAAATAAAGACAGAAAACTCAAGTTTGATGGATCATATCTTATTCCTTATGTAATCGTGTTGATTATATTTGCAATCATTTGGAGTTTATTCCTCTTTACATGTTTAACCTGATATCATATTTGTAAAAAAATATGAATTTTGTTATGAGCAGTGAATTTCAGAATAGGGGAAGAAGACGATCAAAAGTGAAATGTCACAAAATGCGCCAAACACTTTCAGTCATAAGGTTTTTCTCCCGCCCAGGTCGAGAAAAAAAAACAGTTGAATACCAGCGGCGGGTAAATCCAGCACCAGTGACGGGTAGATCCAGCACCAGCGACGGGTAGATCCAGCATCAGTGGGTTAACTCGATGGCCGATTTCTATGTACAGATCCTCACCTGGTCCCCCTACGGGGCATACAGGGAGCGGTTGGCCGTCTCTCTCCCAGTCGCCTGTGATAGTAAACCTGGTCCCCTCGCGGGGCATACAAGTTGTCCACCCGGTCGCCTGACGGCGCATTAGGGTGCAGCTGGGAAGTATGCGGTGAAAACGTAACTGCAGGCCAGCGTTGTAAGCTTGGTAGTAGAAAGGGTTGAAGACGAGGCTTCGTCCAGAGGAGCGTCTAGAATAATCGGTGCTACTCGGCTACACACAAATATACACTGATGTTGTCGCGAAATCGCGGCGCATATATACACAGGGGAGCGAGAGCTCATTTGCATATCAATAGAAAACCTATTGTCTACAAAAAATGTGGTGCTATTTCGGCCGCAGCAGATGTGCGTCCTACCTGAATCTGATTCATTAGGTCATGATTATAGAATCACAATGCAGTGGCACCGTATTCAAGCCTACTCGAGAAATGGAGCAAACTAAGGCAATTACGTAACTGTCCCATGATTTTGTGTGGTAAATGTAATTGTTTCCTCAGAGTTAATGACATTAGAAAAATCTCTTACAAATTAACCAAAGTGAGTCAAATCCTGAAAATATCAAAGCATTTCCCTTGATCTTTCCCCAATTTTTTTTTTTTTTCGATCGTCTGGACTACCCTTGTAATTCCCAGCGTAGCACAATTTATCTGCTCATATGTATTCACAGTATATTTAAACATACATTACGCGTTCTTTTACAGTGGTTGGCGAAAGGGCGCAGCAACATTACGAGAGGTCACGACGCCATCTGAACAAAGCATGGAACCAACCCCAGCCAACTCGACACCCCTTACTCCTATGTACGAAGAGGTGACAAGGGCGCCAGCTGCCCCTCTGACCAATCCCTCGGCAGATAGTTACAAAGTCAATGAGGTAGTTTACGATGTTGAAGCAGCATTTGCGTCATCAGAAGACGAACCTCACATTTACATGGATCTTAACCAACCCCCTGTTAATAATGAATGGAAGGATGACCTGGAGTATGAAACTCCTTTTGTTTGAAAAGTGAACTTTCATATTACAAAGGTTTTTCTTATTCGTAGCACTATTAGTTCTTAAATTGGAAAACAATTATCAAATGTAATTGTATATAGTGGCTTAAACGTGCGTGTTATCATGAAGAAGTTATCCTATCATACTTGAATGATAGAAAGATATCTTCAATTAAATTATCATGAAAGATGGCAATATTCAAACATTTATTTCCTTCTGCGAATAAAGTTCAACTGGATGTTCGTATAAATATAAACATCCATTACAAATATTATCAGACTGAATTTGACCTCAACAAGAATGGGCTCCTTCCTAGGAAAGGGAGGTACCTCGGCCCCCCATATCTATTCACCCCTCCCGTCGTGAAATATTTCATATTTATGTACGATAAAGTGTACATTATCATAAACACAACAACAAAAGTAAGTCCCCCCTAATCAAAATAGCGTAACTTATTAACAAATAGGGTTTGAGCAACATAACTTGGCAGAATTGTTTCTAAACTTGTTGGCTAACGTCTCCGTGAAAATGAACTTGATCCGCCATGCATGAGTGAGCACACATTGAAGGCAAAAATGTCACTTTTCAAAAGTCGCAAGAATCAAAAAGTGACAATTTTGCCTTTGATGTGTGGTCACTCATGCATAACTCGACGGACCAATTTAATTTTCACACATAAGTTAGTCAATAAGTCTAGGAACAATAATAATAATAATAATAATAAAGCGGTCTTGTAATGCGCCAATTCCACCTTTTTCAAGGTGCTCAGGGCGCAGTAAACTCATCTTTACATACACAAAAAGAAGGGGGAAAAAAAGGGACAACAAAAACAAAGAACATAATTATGGAACATAAACATATAAACACATACTGGGAATGTACTGGATATTAATGAAATGCAACTTGAAAGAGGTGTGATTTCAAACTTGTCTTAAAAGACTCTAAAGACGTAATATTTCTAATGTGCTGGGGTAACTCATTCCAGAGTGAAGGACCCGCATGTGCAAAAGCCCTGTCCCCCCATGATTTTTTGCTTGGTGGGATAGAAAGTAAGCCAGACTGAGAGGATCGGAGGGGTCGTATAGGATTGTAAGGTTGTATCAAAAAAGTATTGTAGCTAGGGGCAGAACCATGTATACAGTGAAATGTTAAC